>JAPZDV010000011.1:9136520-9164269 GCA_029814665.1 Acanthurus lineatus | reverse complement strand
CCCTGACCAAGGCCATCAAAGCCATGCAGAAGTTTGGAGGGCTGAAGGAGACCGGAGTCTTTGGTATGTGGCTGTGTGTAATTGTGGTGAAAGTGGAGAATTATGTAAAAGAGCCGGTACTATGAATGAATGGAGGCATTATGTGAGTGTGGTTTCTTTGTATCTACTTTCTGAATATAAAAGAAAAAAGTAAATGCAAGGTATACCCTATAATATAAAGTAACTGACCGAAAAAGCACACATTATGGCTTTAAAATAGGCCACAATGTTGGATCAGAACCATTCTAATGACAATGGCCATTAAACATCAAAGGGGTTTAGAGGCAGGCGGTAAAATCATTTCAATAGGGGATCAAATTTTGATTCATAGCCTTGTTAGCGGCATGGCTGCACAACTGGCAATGTTGATCTGTCAGTTTGTTGGCCCACTGCTTTGGTTCAGACTAAGACATCCAAAACCACGAGTGGACAAATTTTAAAGAAATGCTGTGTTCTCAGTCATGTCCCCCTCTAGATGATTTGTAAAACAATTTTGACATTGATGAAAACCTGCTTTGGATGTTATTTTGAATGTCCATCTACCTGATGTGGACAGATTAATATTTTATCACACAGAGGAAATAAATGTAAAAAAAAACAAAGAAAAGTCAGTCTGTAGGCTTTCACATCAAAGCACACACTTATTTTCTACAGCAAAATAATTAGTGAAAGAGGGGGGCAAGAAAAGAAACCACTCTCTGTTTTGTCCGTGTCGCTGCCTGTTGGCATTGAGTTGGGAGCCGCTGAGCTCCTCACACCCACCCACACACACACAGAGGACAAAAGTTCAGAGCAGAGCCCACAGCGAAGGGAATGAAATGGACTTTCAGCTGAATTTTACTAGAATCAATGACAGTAATGCTCATTACACGAAAGTGCAACAGAAAGGGAGCAGTATGATCATTATATCAGTCACGTGTCACACATGCAAAAGGCAAATGTCTTCCAGCATTCTGTCTGTAGCAACTAGCCCTCTTAATCAGAACAAGGTTGTTTTACACAGCCACATGGAGCTTGTGCAGCTCTTAAAAGTTCTAAAAAAATTTTAATGCAATATCTCAAAGGAAAAGAAATTTAGATCAGGATGATCTAAAAAATGTGCTGTTTGTCATTGCAAACCAAGACGGGAAGCACAATCGGACTCTCCCACAACTTGAAATGGTATCATGCATTCCTGAGCAAACTTATTATTTTCATAAGTTCCAAAAGCAAGTCAACTTTTTTGGTTTTTTTGGACGTTGCTAAACATTGTTTGCACAGTTAAATGTTTACATTATGATATTTTTTCTTATGATCATTAAATGTGTTCTAAAGTTTCACTCATGAACCCTCTAGACTCTGAAGGCTCAGTTATACTCTGCAAACTGGCAACATTATCAAATTATACTTTGTTATAAATATTAATATTAATTAGTTCAGCCTCTGTACTGGATCACATTGGATCACTCAAATTACTTGCTGTCTCACTTCATACACATGCACATAAACACACACACAAGCTTAATAGAATGACAGCACTTCATACTATGTGATTGATAATAGTGGTGAGCTTCAGAGTAATGGTATATTGATTTATAAACCTTCTGCTCCTCCCCCTCACATACTGTACACATCATTTCTCACACATATAGTACATATTGTCAGCCTAACACACACACACACACACCAGACACCCCCCAACCCAGAAGCACACACCTCAGTTGTCTTCTACAAATAATATTCTTTATTATACACACCACTACTCCATCTCATGTACAAGACTGTGGAAGCTAGACAGCATTATACTGTGTGTGAGCAAGAGAGCACAGTGGTGAGTGTGTGTGAGCAAGTATAATTTATGGCCCCAACAGTGGTGTGTGAGGGAGTGTGATTGTGCATGTAAGTGGGTATTGTACAGCGCATGTATGATTTATGGCCTACACTGCCTTCCTTATCCCCCTGTACATGCACATATGTATGCATATGAGGACATACGGGATGAGTTACAGCTACTGAACCAGTCTTCTGCAAACAGACGCTGTACCTGAGTGGTGGATGTCTTCCATGCTTATACATTCTTTTCACAGTGTGTTTATGCTGAACATGTTCTGTATTCGTCTTTATCTGCCCGCCGTACTCTAATTAATGTGCCTTCATTAGTCTGTATTACAATGACCTCTCCTCTCCTCTTTAGATCAAGCAACACTGGGTCTAATGAAAACACCCAGATGTTCCCTACCAGATGTTTCTGATTCAGAGGTGACAATGGGCCGCAGGAAACGAGGCTTGACTCCTCAGAACAAATGGAATAAGAGGCATCTATCCTGGAGGTAGGAATACATAAAACACAAAACACACTAGACACTGTAAGGTAACACCTAAAATATGAAATGATCAGAGTATCGAGAGATCAAAGTCAGTCATTCACCACTGACATCTGAAGTGATGGAAAATGTTGAACAGGGCTTTAGATTAATGAGTCTATTGAGACAAAGGCTTGAAATTCAATGGATCTGATCCTAATGATGGGATTTTTGGCAGTGAGAGGTGACTTTTTATTGCTTGGCAATACATAATACAAATACATACAAAGACTACAGAGTCGTAGGGGATCCAGAGCAGTTTCATGTTACTTTTTCTCAGATGGTTTTCAATGAAAGCAGCAAAGTCTTGGACTTTGTGACTTGATCATTTGAAATCTGTTGCGAGCTTCACCACTAAATCTAGGCTAATTCAGCAACAAACTTGTCTCATGTATAGTTCTCTTTGGCTGTTTCATGTCTGTACGCATGCCTTTGCTTGATAATGCATATGCGTTGGTGAGTGCTTAATTGTGCCCGTGTTCATGTATGTAGATCAAAAAATGTTTTTGTGCAATTGTGATATCAGGCCATAAGATCAAATAGATTGTTGTTAGCAATGAAAGATGCTTTCTTTCTCAATAACTTCTTTAAAGTATCCAGCATTTTTGAGCTTTCTTTAATCAGTTTTTTAAGTTCAGCACATCACATAAGTGCATACAGGGAGCCAGGTTTCATAAAAGCATCACCTTCTCACAACTTTTTTCTCCAACTGTGTATCCTTAGGTAGATCATTAGGTGAGTGTTCCTCAAAACATAGATCTTTGGGTTTCTTGATCAATACTGGCTCAAAAAAGAGCCTTTTCTTAAAGTGATATGCTGATTAGAAACACCTTAAAGAAACTCAGATGATGAATAAAGAAACTAATTCTTATTGTTGTGTATAAATTGGTTCCAGGTCTTTGCACTTCACATACAGACCAAAGTCATTTGTGTGATTTCTAAACATAAACAGCTTTGCAACAGTCGATCTGCAGAGACATTCTGCAGTTTATTCTGTTCAAGATAAAATGATATTGTCATGTTAAGTGCAGCTGGACCATCTGTCAGGGATACAGCTTAGTGTTAGACAGCCGTGGAAGAGGCAGTGAAACATATGGTTGGCCTGTGCTGATTCACACACGCTATCAAGGGTGATTCAACAAGCAGATGATCTAAGCTGATGCACTGGTCAGTTTATGTAATATGTGTGAACAAATGGTAGAAAAGATCTGCACATCAATAATGTGTATTGAAAAAAACGGAATGTAAACATTAAAAAAAAAAGATGAGAGCAGTACATATAAACGTGCAAAATAGCACAATACAAATACCCCACCCACACTATCCATCCTCTGATGTGGTTCGATTTTTCTCTGTTTGCTCTTTTCCTGTTGGTGAGAGGTGTTGCTTAATGGTCAGTTTTCTCACTTATGCTGCTGTTAGACAAAAATCATGACAATCCACATTCACATATTTGATAAAATCTCCTTACTGTTCTCTTTGCCAATTAATAAGCAGTTACCTTTCCCAGATTTTAGCTTACAGTACAGTTGCTAATGAAACAAGTCACTCTTCAATAACTAGTTTAATGCAATAATTGTAATCATATGAACAATTAGAATGTTGCATTGTACAGTAACTACTAGTATGTGCCTAACAGCACATGCAGACACTTGGAGTTGCACTGCTCTTTTCAGGTGAATAATGAGCCCTTTTTTTCTTATTTTTTTCTTTTTTAGCATGGGTTGCATGTAGTTGCACAATTAACCTTTTACAGCCCACCCCTAAACAATACAATGTATTGTTTGTAGCCTTGCTGCCGTGGCTGCCTGAATGGCTTTGTCGATCTGTCAGTTCATGGGTTTGCCACTTTGGTCAAGACTGCTTATCCCAACAGGGGGATGAATATCCAAGATATTGGGTATGCTGACTAATCTCCCCTCCAATATGAATAGTTATTTAACTGATTGATTGATATATTTTATTAATGTGTCATGCATCACATTAAGCCCAGCCCATGTGGGCCTACAAAACACACATAACATTGTTATAATTTTGGTGATCTCTTCACCGTCTTATGGCGTCATCAGGTCAAGATTTCAGTTTGTCCTATTCTTTTGTTTATGACCAAATACCTGCAAAACTAATGACATTATGCTATGATTTGGGCTTAATGCTAATTAACAAATATTAGCATGCTGTCATACTAAACTTAGATGGTGAGCATGCAATACAGCTACGTAGCAGTGTGAATGTGAGATGAATGTGAGTTAACATTTAGCACAAAGTACAATTATTCTCAAGCTTTGTTTATTACACTGACTTTTGAATTCTAAACCAGCATTTAGTTGCGTATTCCAGTGTTTTTCAACCACTGTGCTGTGGGACACCTGACGATCTCCCACGGTGCCGTGAGATCGTCAGGTGTGCTGTGGGAAATTATCCAGTTTCACCTAATTGGTCTAAAAAACATTTTTTTGAAAACTAATTAATTATTATCTGCAAATAATATGCCGTTGTCAACACTGTCGATCTCTGTGCTGCAGCACAGCACAGTGGTTGAAAAACACTGGCATATTCATTCATAATACTGGGCTTTAAGTGCTCTGTGGGTCGGATGGCCTGAGTGGGCGAACTGATAAAGACAGCCTCTGATATTGATTGCACCCAGAGGGAGCCAGGGCAGACCTCTGGGAGGAATAAACACCCGGAGTCACACTAGATTCTGCTCTGATCCGCAGCTGTTTACTGGCAGGAGAGAAGCTCAAGGTGACCATTAATCGGTTGCCCCATCTTAGTTTATTCCTTCAAGCACAGCTACTTTAGTTTGTACTGCATGTTGCATGCTCAGCTAATGTATAATGGGATGTACATTTTGTCGTTAAAAAAACTGCCAAATACTATTATTACAGTTTTATGGGAGCTAACAGCTGCAGAATTATGCATGTGTTGAGTGTTTTGCCACATAAAAATAATGTGAAAAAGCAGAAAACCTAATGTACGGCAAAGCTGAGAAGTATTCAACTTGTGTGACTTGACATATGTAGTAACCACAGCAACACTCACTGCTGCTCTGCAAAACACAGTTGTACATTATTTTTACTTATACTGAGTTTTATTTTTGTTTCATGGTAAATTGCTGTAGTCTTGAGCCAGTTTTTAATAAAGTGCAAGTGGTTAAATCTCTTTTTCTTCGATGAGAAGTAGAGTGTTTTACAGCAGACAGGTCTGCATGGCATTTCAGTTTAGGGGGGTGTTGCTTGGCCAAGAGCTGCAGTGTTTACCTGACAGCAGGAACACTCTGACATGGACAGGTAGGCTGTGAAAACCTTGGATATGCTGTCAGAATATGTGATGCTGAGATACAGTTTATCAAAAAGTAGGTTTGATTTGTAAATGTACACACAGTGCTTTAGTTGGAATAAAAATGAGGCTCTTAGCCCACTTTAACCATACAATATGATAAGCTGTTTTGAAGGTTAAGGGTATTTTTTGTTTAGCTTACCCAGATAATGAACCAACTAGTTTCTTTATTGCAGATACATAAATTAAAATTCAATCGACTGACCAAAGTCATCAGTTGAGGAGAGTGGGCACATGAGATTAGTTCAAGCAATCTGCAGAGGGATGATGAACCTGACTTGCTAGTAGGTCTAATCTACTAAAGGAGGAAGCCTAATGAAGCAACATGCAGAGGTAAAGCAAAGAATCAGGGCACTAGAGGGTTCATAAAACAGGTCAATAACAGGGATGATAGGAAGGCTACTATGGGAGCACAAGGGAGTAAGGGTGCTGCAGTAGCTACTGTAACAGCAGAACAGACAATGAAGTAGTGTTAGAGTCTCTCTCTCTCTCTCTCTCTCTCTCTCTCTCTCTCCCTCCTTTTATTTCTCTTTTTCTCTCTCTTTCCCTATCTCTGTAAAAAACATTCCGTAAAAGTTAAAAGTAGCACTTTAATCTTTCTATCTTTACCATCTTCAATCAGTCAGAGCTCAACTCATACCAAAGAAAACTGAGTGCTTGCATGGTTTTGGCTAACCCAGTGCTGCTACAGTGGTTATGCCTCAGCATAGCAGCTGCATATTCTTGTCCTTGTCCTTGTCCTTCTTATCAAGTACCTGTAAGCTAATGTCAGCCTCTTCTGTCTTTTGTGTGTGGTAAACATGTTGATCATTACATTCCTTTAACATTACCATGTTTGCATTGTAATTGTGAGAATGTTACCATGCTAATGTGAGTATCCAGCTCAAAGCACTGCTTTGCTTAAGTACAGCCTTACAGAGCTGCTGGCAGGGCTGTGCACTCCGTCTTGTTAAAAGTTCATTGCCAGTGTTGTTAAATTATTTATTCCTACATGGGCTTGGCAATATGGTTTGAGGGCGTTTTATTTATGTCAAAAAAAACATGTTAAAAGTAGGATTAAGTTTTGGCAACTAATAAACATGGTGATTGTTTGGAAAAGATTAGGGTTAAAAGAAGGACATAACACTAATTTAAGCAGGTCAAAAAAGAATTCTCCCTGGTTTCAGCATCCTGCCTTTCTGCCTTACATCATGTAAAGCTCATTACTTCCTCAATTTGTGTAGATCATTGGTTTTGGACATAAAAGTCCATTAATAATGTGAGGTGCAAAATCCTTTAACAGCATAATTCCCAGATGCACTGGTTCATCCAGCCAAGATCAACTATGAAGCGAGCTTCTTCAACACAGGATTTTTGAGTTTCCTGCTCCACACTGATTTGCAGCAGAAAACGCAACAGACTGCTGCGTGGATGAGTTCGAAGGGATGAATCCTTTGTCGCTCGGGGCAGGATGGTTATGGCTTACTGATAGCAAATTAACTGGTGACTTTGTCCCTGTGGCATATCCTTGTTGAAATAATCCCTCACATCTAGCAAATGGAAGCTTTCTGTCTGAGATACAGATATTATTTGGGGTCAAGATATGATTGCATTGGGGCTCTCATAATGCCTCACCTGACCTGGAAAACCGTGTGGCAGCGATCCAGCATCATGCTGCACTAAAACTGTTGAACAGAGTCAACATCTGCTTCAGGGGACTAGCATGCACACTCCTGTGAAGACCTGCTGTTTTATGACTGGAACGTTTTGCTTTTCCCCATCACTCGCTCTCTCTTTTTCTCTCTTTTTCTCTCTTTCTCTCTGTCCTACAACTGCCAACCTACTAATGCCAATCACACACCTTACAATGCCTTCAGCTCAGCCCCAGTCGACTCCCTAAAAAAAGGCAGTCTTTCTTTTTTAGTCCAGTGAGGCAAAGTTTTACTGGAAATTGAGATATGTAGACATCGTGTCTTTTGTAGATTTCTTTCAACCTAAAGCTTCTGCCAAGTACCAGATGGTAAATTTAAAGTATGTTTATTCTAACCACCTGTAGATTATTTTTTGATTCCGAATTCAGTCACATTTCAGAGGTTTCCATAAGGTGTGGTTTATCAATAACACAGCATAGTAAAACATTGATATTCTATACGGAACTGCTGCTTCAAGAGTGTCCTGGAGTTTGATTCGATGAAAGCATCTTTTTTTGCAGCCGCTTTGTTTGATGTGGAAAATGTATGGTTCCTTGCTTGCTTCCTTATGGACTTGCTTGCTGCTTTATAAGGTGAAAAATCATCTTACACTAAAAAAAATAAACATCCATCATAATCTCTTACCGTGTCTCACACCTTTTGACCTCTATTGTCAGCTGTGCCTTTATGCAGCTCCAAGGTCTCTGTACTGTTGACGCAGAGGCTGGAGAGAACATAGCAGAGGCACTGAATTGTGCTCCAATACTTTTACGTCAATTAAAAGTTAGTTGAGAGAGAAAACATTTAGACACCAGAGGTGGATGTAAGAAAATCAATGCAGATAAAAGTTATTTCTTAGGATTCAAAATTGTTGAATGTAACAAAAAAGGCTGGACTTAACTGTGAAGGTAGTACGGCACCCAGACAATATAGAGCATCAGTGTTAGTTACCTTGTGACTCTTATGGTTTTTATCATATAAAGCAGCCGCTGCATGCATTGTTGTGTTAATGACTTATTAATTACCTTTGCAAGACAACCGTGAAGTAAATTGTGAACATTCTTAGCTTTCACTTAAAGAGTTTTGTTAACAGAGAGGAGCAGATGCTGTATCAAACAAGACTGGCTGACTGGCTGTTGCATTAAACAACTCTAATCAGCTCTGAAGTCAAAAATTGTCATGAATTAAAAACCGAACAATGAGCCCAAAGATAAAAATCGGATGGCGTTTTGATGGAAGTCCACATACTTCCAGATTTTTCAAAAAGTTGTTTGAAGTCCATTATATAAAAACAACATAGTAGAAGTTTACAGTTGTTTTTCTCTCAGGTTTAAACCAATCAAGTTTACTCTGAGATAATATTGTGTAATAGAGTCTCTAATGGCAAAACTTGTTTCCCTCCTAATTAAAAATTTAGAATGTAGTTTGTCTTCTAAGAAGGGTTCTCAGACATTTTCAGTAAATTAAATTTTACATCTCTCAGATAAAGACTAAACTTGTGTAGGCACACAGATTCCAACTCTCTACGGTCTTTTAATGTTTACTTAAATTAATGTCACTGTGTTCCAGTAAAAAAAATATGCCGCATATTGAAACAATATATTGTATTGTGTATTATGTATGCATGCAAGTCTTTAAACCTAGATTATTACTACTGTGTGTTTGAAATTACAGACCTTACTATAACAGACTTGCAGTCTTTCATATTTACCTTTGATTGTCCAGATAACATGAAAAAGCACACACTGTATATTGTCACATAAAATATCCTAATCAAATACAATTACCGTTCACTGTTTCTTTGGTTTAAACAAACAACAAATAAAAAGTAGCAAGACTACAGTGTTAGTGTAGAATACACACATTTGTTTTTATATAGTAAAAATCAGCCCTCTCTCATTTAATGATTTATTATTTATTAATCCATTTATTAACTTCATGTTTTTGTGCACGTTTAGAATTCAAACTTCTTCTCATTACACAACCCTATTGTAAATGATAAAAATAAATGAATATTAACTCTTGAATCATCAAGAAAACCATGCTGTTGATTTTCCCATTTCGTCACTTTGCTTGCTTATTCTCTCTCATCCCTCCTTCATTCCCATCAGCCTGGTACAATGCCCCTTTCTCTTCCCTCTCTTTCTTCCTCACCTTATTGCTTCCTCTTCCATTCTGTTTTTGTCAGTAACCAAAGCGAAAGATTCACAGCCAGCCCAAGACTGCCTGCTCAGGAGTGTCAGGGTGTTCTTTGATGTAAGCAGTTCTTTATAGAGGTATTATATTTGATTGATGTGAAAACGTCTGACAGTACACTCTGTTCTCAGATATTTATTTGTGAGTCAATGATGCACACTCAGGAGCTCTGTTGCTGCTAAACAGCCCTCAGCCACTGAGCCACTGATGATCCCTGTTTTATGCTGCAGCCAAAAACTTTTACATCAGCACTTTTTTTCCCTTCTCCAAACTCTGCTGGCTAGTGCTTATCATTTTCTAACTACTCATCTGTCACGGTCATGGAATTTCAAGAAAATAAACTTGATCACACAGCCATCAGGCCTAGGCAACAAGATTAGTCGTTTCGAGCTAAGCTGAGAACACCATAACAACAATTTGACTGCAACTTTTGCCATTGGCAGTCAGTTTTTTTGCTTAGTCTTGTCTCTCCTAAAGTGAAAGCTGTTAAATATAGGTTTTACAACAGTTACTCATGTAAATAAACAGCATATTGATACAGTTAAAACACCCAAATCGCATAAAACAGAATATTAGATCTACAAATGTGCAGTGGTGTGCCAGCACAGTTGAAGTAAAAGAGGGAGCAGACCCCCTTAAAGTAGTTTGATAGTTGATAAGCTGAGAGATACAGTTTCTAAATTCCTTGCTGAAAGTTCGACAAGAAGTTCAACACAACTTCCACCAAATGAAGCTAGAGCCAACATAAGATTAGCTTAGCTTAGCTTAAAAACTGGAATCAGGAGAAACAGGTAGCAAATCTTTGCCAAAAAAAAACTCTCACTCTACTTGTATCGGTAAAGCTCACATATCAATACATTGTTTATTGTTTGTTTAATTGTACAAATAATACAAAATGAGTTGTAAAAAGTTGTGCTCTTTTAACAGTTATGAGCTAAAGGTATTTCTTTGCGGGATTTAGCAACTTCTTTCCCTTCCCATCCTTCCATTACAGTTAGAGTAACAATTGTTAAACACTTAGGCAGTGTTAGTTTTGTGAATTTCTAGATCTTCATGATGGAATAATCTTTAGTTAAATTATAAAAGAATAATTAATTGAGGTCTTACTGTGTGACAATAATAAGAATCACCTAAAACATAATTAAAAGTGGTAATTTGTCAAAGCTTTTAATTTGATTTTGTAAAATTATCTTCGAGGATATTCTTTTTCTATCCCTGAGGAATTTTGTCATATATTAACTTTGACTTTTTAATTTAATACATTTAATTCAATTACTCACTGACATAATGAGCTCATCATTTAAGTCAAGTCAAGTTATACATTGAGGTTTGATGTAATATCTGCTCAGTTTACCCTTAGAATACAAAGAAAACTCAAAACTCCTATGGGAAATTTAGTATTTTCCATTTTAAGATGCATTGTTTTGTACCTTTAGTGCCATTTAAAGACAGAAAGTGTCTTGGCTCAGAGACAAGCTTTTAATTGGAAAAATTATTTAACCTTTTCCCAGCAAGTTTTAAGTTTTTTCTGAACAAATAACAGTCTCGCCCTTCAGCAGTGGACAAATATATACAGCACAATGCTGTAATGCAACAGAATAAAACACCTTTCATTTTTCACAGTTTTTCTTGATAGTCTATGTGAGGAAAAAAGATAATCATGACAGTGGTATTTGAGATCGTGAAAAAATCTACTGGTGTGGAGGTAATGAGGGCAAGTTGTTATATAATCATCAGAACTGGCACAACAGAACTGTTGGTCACTTGGGTAAAAGTTTATCTATAAACTTGAGAAAACTATCTAGTAATACTGTCAAACTGACAAAATCTCAGCATTGTTATACGAACTAATTTAAAGGAGGCATTGTAGGAAGATGATGTCTAGTTCATTTTTATGTACATATAGTCTCCTTCTGTGAACACAAGCAGTTCACTTGAATTCCGTAGTTCATCTGAGATGCAGGGCAGGACTATTCTGACCTTGGTGGTCTTAACTACAATTACATACACGCTCTTGCAAGCTTAGACACACACATTCAGATGCACACACACTGGCAAACCATACAATCTGCCTCTCCATCTTTCTTTCTCATCAACATGCACACAAACGCACACACACAAACACACAAACGTGTGCACACACCCTCGTCCGTCTGAATTAGGTCTAATAAGCAGGTGAATTGTCTGTGGAGGTTGAGCCATTAGCAGTGACCTTGGCTAACTGTGGTTTGCAGTAAGGGTCAGGTGCTCAGGCAATATGACTAAGTGGACCGTGTAGGCACACACCTTCCACAGGTCTCACACAGATGAGGTGATTTGGGAAGATTTTGAAGAGATTCGCTGCATACATTTGCATCTTAATGAGCTAAAACTCATTTTGAGAGTACTGCTTTCTTATTGCTTTAAACTAGCATTGCTAAAACCGCCCATGTGTTTTGTGACAACATGTTGACACAGACATATTTGCTAATTAATGCATTAATTAGCTGCACTAATGAACCCTTACGCTTTGTTGGGTGTGTTAAAGACAGTGGTAAGAGTAAAACACCAGACAGCACAAGTGGGCTCTGCACTGAGGAGCATCAGAAAGTACCAGCTAATTTAAGCTAAAACTATGAATGTTAGCAAGCATGAAGATGACCTTGAGAGTCTTTTATTGGTAATATTTATTGGCAACAGGTGGTATTTGCTCTGTATAATAAAGGTAAAATTATAGTAATCTCCATGTAATTTTTTATACATTTACATAAAAAATCAATAAAACAGTTAATGAGTGTTCATTGTACTTCACCGCCTTTTTATGTATGGCATTATTTATCATGATTATAAGAATAAAAACCCAAATGTGACAGAGTGTTAACCAAAATTGTTAAATCTGCAATTACTATAAACACAGCACTGACTTGTTATTGCTTTAAGCAAACAGTTACCTAATTTTTAAAGTTGAGACAACACAGACAAAAATGAACATTGTTTGGAGTTTCTTTTTTGTGTACACCAGGCTGAATTAAGTTCAAACTCTACTTTCCTTTTAGTCATTTTTTTCATTTCTCCAGCAACTCTTGAGGGAACTATCTGGCTCTCAAAAGGCTAATTGCTTCACTCTTTTCACTGGCTGGTCACTATCTTGTCTGTTGTTTGGAGCTGAACAGGTAGTTACAACTTTCTGTTTATCATAAGCTCCACACAGTCCACTGTTAATAGAAAAATTTGTATTATGGCAGCTTTGGCAGCTAAATTGCACCTCTATCTTCAGATTCTCTGATACCAAAAATAGAGAAAAAACAGGTCTTGCATCAAATTCACAACAAGGCATATTTGAAGGTGCCTGGACCTTGGTCTCTGAGATAAAGAATGTTTCAACACAAAAAATGGAGGAAGTCAGGAAATAAACCAAAATAAAGTCAATGCCATCCACATAAACATCAAAAACCCTCAAAAGGTATAAAGGGAAATACAAAAGGGATTACACAAAAAAGAAGACACAAAAATTCCACATAGAAAAGCAGAGAATGCTGAGGGACATAAGAATAGCCATCTCTCCATATTTCTGCTTGGATAGATTTGAAAATATGTTTGAATATACTTGTGTATATATGTAAAGCAAAATAAATCACCAAACATCGAAGGCTGGATATCAAGTAAGCAGCGATGAAAGAGAACAAACAGAGATCAAACAAGGCAGAACTTGCTAGCTTGACAGAAGTGTGTGTGAGCTTGTATAAGTGCAGCTTGAGAAGTGAGTTAAAAGATTAAAGAGATCTTGCTGGTCTGAGCTCCTCTGGCCGGTGTTCAGAAGTTTGGCATTGACAGAAAAGGCCCGGTCGACCCTCAGCTACAAGCTAAGCTGTTGGAACAGCTGCTGCTCAGGCTCGTGTTAGGATGAAAGGTCTGAAATGTTGCTGGTGGCTAAAGTTTTGTAATTCGAAAGTTATCCTTTCCTGAAAAAGAAAGCCAAAAAACTAAATAAGTACAGCTTACAACAGAATGGGATTTGTTTATCTCCTCTGTAGAGCTTAAAGGGTCACAAAGAGCATTGTTTCTTTTTTTCCATTAACTTCAAGGGGGAGTTCAGCAGCATGTAACTGCTGATATAGAACGTACAGCAAATGATGTAGTGTCCACTTAAATAGATGGACTTAGAACAGCGTTTAAGTCAGGTTGACAGCTGTTACACACATGTTTAAATAGAATGACTTTGTGTTTGGGACATTAAATACTTCACCTTAAGAGCATTCTCTAAATCTACAGAGAATGCCAGTTCTCCTAGTTTTTAATACCTGTTGATACCTCTGATTACTGTATGAATATATAGAAGGATTGCCTGCAGCAGTAAAATGATTTAACACAAAGGACGAAGAAAGATTATTATTATTATTCACAGCTGTGTTAAAACGCCTGTTTGCATCTCTGTTTGACAATCAACATTTGTAAGGCAAAAAAAAATTCAAATTTGAAAGTCTAGACAGCTCTTTGACTTGCTGCCTCAGTTTTAACACAGACGATGAGTTCATTTGTTTTATCAACTAATTTTCTGAACTGTGTTTTTATAATTTATTAAGAATAATTACGGTAACAAACTGTGTTTTTATAACATATTATAAATAATTAGTAAAATGAATGAGATTCTGCTGTAGAGATAAACGATTTATGTGAACCATTTATCTACAACACATTTTTGGTAAAGAGTAAAGTAAACATCATCAATATAATCCTCTGTCTGTTAATTGTAAAAACAAGTCATCTCTAGACATGTTTAACACAAACCAGCCAAGTGACTGCAGATGAAATGTTGCCATCAGCCAAATTCTGTGTCTCATTTTAACAATCACATGGTTCTAACATACTGGCCCTTTTTTCCTTTCAGACTCAACAGTGAAGGTTTTTCTTTGAAGAAGCAATTTATTCTGGAAAGAAACTGCTTTAAGGTGCCTGAGTCTGAGTCAATCTTCCAGGCAAACTGTTGTAATAAACTACGTCAAAGCCTCACTGAAATATCAGACAGAAAGAGTCATCTTTATTGGGAGACAAAAATGTTCTTTTTTAAATAAAATCTTTCCCTTTTTCGTACAAATTTACAAAGGCCACCAAATTATCAACATAATAATAAAACATACTGCAGCTCAATTAATGAGAGATATCATCTGCAAGGAGAAAGGTTTTTGGATAGCTTGACTAAAAGGGGCAGTGTAAAGATCCAGTGTGAGGTTTGAGGATGCTTTTATTCATTTATTAGATTTTTCTAGTCAAGGTTGGACAGTGTGACTAAATGAGGGTAAGGATATGTGTTTGATAGGTACAGAGGGCATATTTTTTTAAATTATGCTCAGTGTTGTGTAAAGTGGTGTCTATTTAGAAAGTTGAATTGATGCAAGATGAACAACCCTGCCAAGAGTAAAAATCTGGTGTTTAATAATCACTACATTCTTTTTTTCCATGGTTTATTATCTTGTCTCTCTCCTCTCTCAGAGTGAGGACCTTCCCGAAGGATTCAGCCTTATTGGGCAGGGACACCGTTCGAGCCCTGATGTACTACGCCTTGAAGGTCTGGAGTGACATCGCACCACTCAACTTCCACGAGGTTGCAGGAAGTGATGCAGACATTCAGATTGACTTCACTAAGGCCGACCACAATGATGGATATCCCTTTGATGGGCCAGGTGGCACCGTGGCGCACGCGTTTTTTCCTGGTGAGAGGTTCACAGCCGGAGATACGCACTTTGATGATGACGAGGCTTGGACCTTCAGATCTCCAGGTGAGGATATTAACTTGTAAGTGTTGAGTGTAGTGCACATGCTTTTTGAATATGCATAGGTCAAATTAATCAGCCAAAGACAATGTGTTTCTGAATCAAAATAAGGGTAGAAGATGGAAGGATGATGAGGGATGACATACATCTAGGGAAAATCTGTGCAACATTTCACCATTTTTTTTTCCTGAGAGACCCCCAGAGTACTACGAAGTGAGAAGACTAAAACAGTCAGTGTCTAGAAAACTTTAAGAATATGAAAAAGAACATAAACTGTACTGAACTCCTATTCTTGCCAAGACATCTTTATATATATATATTAAAAAAAAAAAAAAAAAAAAACTAGAACACTGACTGTGTTTGGGAGCCAAGCTGTGCTTTCACCCTTTGTGGATGTTCCAGATTCTACAGTTAATATTTAATACATCAGAAATATGAATAGAACATACATTGGCTTCAGATATCGTACTCAGAGTTGTGACTACAGCAGACGAGATTGTTATCACAAGCTTATTAAGAAGCATAAAAGGCATCCTTTCATATCCTCCAACTGCCATAAACAAACAAGCTCCTCTAACATGCCACTGATACTCACGAGTTCTTGTTTTTAGCCAATGACAAAAGAGACTGGAGTTTAGCGTTCACTTATTGATTCCACTTGACTGTTAAATTATGATACAGGATTTTCTCAAGATTTTGATGGGGAAAATGACTGGGGCAAAAAAAGGAGACAAAGCCCCCCATCCTTAGAAGGAATTAAGTATTAAAAACAATGCACAGTTAAGAATTAACAAAAAAATGGTTTAAGTTACGTCTAATTCAAGCAACTACAGCACTTAAATGTATATGCATTACACATCAGGTCTGCCAAAACAGCCTGTTAATAGAATAATATAAGATTATACATTCTGCAGAACTTTTGCCTTTACTGCAAATGTTAAGTTTCCCTCTAGTACTTCTGTTGGGCCAATAACCTTACTGAAGTCCATTTTTTAATTGCAGATCTTGTATTAAAGCAGTTTTACTTGCTGGATTATAACTTCTACCAAATAAAGAAGTGAGACAGTCTTGTTGCTCACAAACTTCATGGCATTTACTCCTTTTCTATGATTGTGACTAAAACCTCAGCCTGAAAATTGGCCTCCTAGGTGGTCACAGGCCCATTATGCTGTTCTGCACCCCAGACATGGAACTTAAAGCCTGTAGCAGTGGTATAGATGATACTGGTTGTACCTGCTGATGAATCTATAACACAGCCAGGATTTTTGTTCCCTTCCATTCTTTGCTTTTACCCCTGTTAAATCTGTGAGCCATGTGTCACAGCAGCTCAATCTGCTCCAATTAGACCTCACAGCAGGATACAGCGCAGTCAGGACGTGATGGTTCGACAGTGTAGTAGTTCACAAAATCATAAGCATAGACGGGTTTGGTTAATGAGCACAGGGCGACAAAGAAGGGAGGGATTAGGTGCGTGTTCTTGTTCTGAGGTCCCCAGTTTAAATTTCTTCAACAACAAAAATTACAACACACTAATAAACTGGCATTTAAACAAAATTAAACAAAAAAATTGGGTAAAGAACTATGTTTCCAGCAGAACATCCAACAGTGACAGCAGTCTGATGGAAGACAGCCAGTGTGCTAAAACACAGCCTTCACTTTGAATAAAAATGAAGAGATGCTGGCTTTGAATCATCTTACTTTGTTAGGCTATCTTGCTTTCAAGGTTACTTCTTTCACTCACCACAATAAAGGAAATGTGCATCAAATAAAGCATATCAGTCTTTCTCATTTGTAAATCAGGGACCTGTCTCTTCCTCTTCCGCAGTACTCTGTACAGGCACTAAAGCTCTCTGTTTCTTATGGCCAATCAATACCAATAACAACAACCTTGTGCTGTATACTTCTGCCTTTGATTTTTATAATGTCCTTTTGAAGCAGAATTAGGGTTTATGTGATTTTAGATATAGATAGCATAGCACAGACAATGTTATTTGTTTGCTATAAACAGAATATAATTCCCACTTTGAGTCTGTCCGCTTTAGTGCTTTTAGCATTTTGGGACTCACCTTTTGGCCAAGGTTCTTGCTGATTAAAGAATTTCAAGTTTTTTTTTCTTATTTTTCTTTCCAGAGGATAAAAGCTACCCAATTAGAAACAAAAGTGTAAAGCATTGTGGTATTCGGATAGTTCAACCTGACATTAAGGTCATTTCATAGCATTAAGAGTGCACTTTTAGTAATAAATGAGCCACTACATGCAGCACCTATGACTCTATGTAGTTCTGCTTAATTTGACTGCAGCACATGATTCTATTGCAGTATTCTTCTATTTTACTCATTCCTGTTTCTGAAACATGCATTAAATTATTATTTAGGCCATTCAGTTGAAGCACAGAAATAAGCTGTAAACACGTCTTTGGCATATTATGATACTGAAAGCTGGTATGGAGAAGATGTTTTGGAAGAGCAACCTATTTACATCTCCAGCAGATAGAGATGCAGCACAAGCCTTTTTCAAAGTCATGTTTCTGTGCAACTGATGAATGCAAGCCCAATGTCCTTTCTTTTTTCACTTAAATTTTGCTATATTCTCAACTTCAGTAGTCACAGCCTTGCCTAGCTTTTTCACGTAGAGTTTTGGCCTACATCACGTGGAAGCAATACTAATAAAAAGCAGCAAAAGCAAACCTAAACAGTGAAGTTGTAGGTGTAATACTACAACAACACAAAGTAAGGTTCAGGCCTCTGCAGAGTCCATTTATTCCTGACTATAGATGCCTCAGGGGGCATTTTATCACTTAAACCATGATCACTTGCCAAAGAAATAAAAATTAAGACCATTAGTTAATATTTCCATGTGTTTTGCAATTAAAATCTTAAGTTTTCCACAAGCCATAACTCCATTTCCCTTGTAATGCCAATGCTTTTTACTAATACCTGGACCAGTCATTGCAATCACATTAAGTTCTATTGTAATGGAAACACTGTTCACTATTTCAGTACTTGGACAAACCTGAGAAACAACTTAACAACAGGGGATATTAAATAGTCCACTCAGCTCACTCTCATTATGCCAGCAAGTTTCAAAGTCAATAACAGTGCATACAGTTGACAAACACTAAATGTAATTTGACAGTCTGTTTAACAAGAAGACAAGCTAGCCATCCAGCCATGTCATTGTTTCCAAATCAATATCAAGATTTTCACAAACAAATGATAGACCATGTGTACTGTCAGCCATAGCTTGAAGTAGGGAGTTGAATAGCAAATGGGATGTGAGATGATTGCTATATGAAAGAATATTAGTAGGTTCAGAAGAACAGTCTACTTCTTACTGCTTGTATGTTCTATGGTGTTCAGGGGATGAGGCACTGAAGGATAGCACTATTTCAAATGAGATTTTCTTTTTTATTGCTTTATTTCAATTTTTTTTAAAAATGAATGAATATAGTTACAGGGTGGCCTGCTGCATTAATTAAGAGTGCTGAACATACATTTTCACTGAAACTACTTAGTAGGTGTCCTATATCAGAAATCAATGGACAGACACCCTGCACCCCAGAATTGAGTATTCACCCAGACCATAGTTTAACAGACACTAAAAGACTCAATACAGCTCAGTGGAAATGCAAAGTCATACAGTTCTTTGTACATTTGTCACCCCAAATGACTGCTTTCACATATAAGTAGTCACAAGATCCATTGATAAAGATGAAGTGTTTTACCTCTAGTAGCATTGTGGAACTGAGTGGATTCTCATGTATATACAAAGATGCACATGCGAGCAAACAGGAGTAATGTGGTACAAAGCCTAACTGATGGACTGACACTATTCTGCTGATGCACAGATGGTGGTAAGAAATGCAATAATACCCCAACATGTCTTGACAGATGCATGCAGTTGTTTCTCCAGAGTGACCATTGTGTTTTAATTGCCGCTGTTATGTTTTATTGTGTAGTTTGTATGTTGTGTATGGTATGTTGTGGATTGCTTTTTGTTTAGATCTTTTTAATATATTTTGCTGCTACCTTGGCCAAATAAACAAAATAAATAAACAAAGCAGGAAAATCTGCTTAGCAAATGCTTTATGAAGAAGGAAATGTATTTTCAACACTATCGTTAGATCTTTGGAGTACAGTAAGAATCACTCTATGAGTGACTTCTGGTTTATTTATAAAACTAAACCATTAAAACAGATGGTTGATACCAATATTTTTTATAAATCCCCGAAAGCTCTATGTATTCTTTTTAATAGAAAAGCTCTATCTTGTCCTTATTTAAGGAAACAGGTTGCATCCTTTCTTAATTTTCTTAGTGTTTTCACATTGATAGTTTTGAGCCAGATGCGTCTGCATGCCGATCGTTGCTCATTGTTGCAAAGTGAAAATCTATTAATTACATTTGGACCACTGATGCAACAGTTCAACATTTCATGTTTTGCAGGGCAGCCATTTAAAGAACCATTTCTCTAGAGCTGCCAACTGGCCTATTTCAACACAATAATGGTCACAAAAGGAGATGATTCAGACTCACATTCCTCTCAATTAATTTTTGACTTAATATAATAGACCTTTGTATTCACTTCACATTAAGCATGCCAAAATCACAGAGAGGGGAAGTGTCTCAAAACACATTGAGACTAGATGAAAAGGAAAGTTAGATTTAATAACAGACCCTTAACACTACCTAAGCATTGGAGATTTTTTGGAGAATCATTTGTCTCTGACCTCAAGGATAAGTAGCAAGAAATATGGGTGGGCTGAAGATATGACTGGAGTTATTTGATAACAGTGTAGCCATCACCTTGATTATCCACCAGAGAGCACTTAAAAGTTCATTTGTTTTTTGGTTATTTTATTTTATCTTTTTATCTAAGTACGTATTTTGGTCAACATTCTCTGATTTTTAAATTTAAGGCACCATAATCACATAACTTATGAATTTGACCTCTAGATAGAAATCAATATCTACTGATAAATATTTCAAAGTGCAGAGGTCTAATTTTCATTTCTCTGGACACTTTTTTCATATATTTTTCAAGGATTGAAGTCCATTACTCCTCAGGAGTATAAGTATCACAGTCAGCTTCCCGTATTGGTTTTAGTGAATAAGGGTTATGGCTTGGGCCTTGCTGGTTCATGGAATAAAATTAGCTTTTAACATTCTTTCCAATAATCGAGCATGTACCTTACGGATAATAGCATCCTCAGTGTAAGTGTAAAAGTGCAAATATCATCAGAATAGATTTTTAGGTTGCTAATTAAATTATTTAAGATCGACCAATACACTGTGCTTCTGCTTGAACAAATCTCCCATAAAAATGGGGACCATTTTGTGTTTATCCTTGGCCATTTTCCACTGTTAAATTACTACTAATTCTAAAATATGTATTTTTTCTTGACTAAGCTAAGACTGCATTTACAAGTAACTTAACTTAATTTAATTACTGTTAATTTTACTTTTTAAATTCCAACATATGCCCAACCTGTGATTTAAACTACAAGGGAGAGTGTTCGAACTGTTGTATAATCATGCTGTTATTTAATCATATTCCCATTAACGAATGACGTGAATGTGTCACTTTATCTCAGCATTAAAAACATAGTTTGACCTGCTTTAAATGTAGAAAAAATAGTTTTGTATCACAAATACTGATTAAAAAAATTGGATTCTAAACTTATTAGTGCACAAAGTAATGCAAGGTCGCAATACTACAGGATTCACATCAAATAACAAGGATAGCCTTGGGCTAGTTGTGCTCCTGCTTTTCTCCATCCACTGTACAGTACACCATCCTTATTAAACTTTAAACTCAGTGCTGCAGGCTTTATTTGTAGCATTCTGGATATATCATGCTATAGGCAAGGCACACCTTTACTCATTATATTTACTGTGTATCACAGAAATAAGAATTTTAATACAAGTTCTTATGAGCACATGACACAGCTCCTGTAGTTTGATATATGTAAACTGCTCGTGCCTTCTACCATGCAGTCATGCGTCTCTTTGCTGTCTGTACTCTTAACATCTCCTAACATTCTCTCTCTCTCCTGTTCTCTGTCTTTTTGCCACGAGTGTCTGACTCAATGAGTCTAGTTCATCCACCCAAATCTCTCAGCTCTGACTTTGTCCGCAGGCATTAGGATTTTTTTCCGTTAGCCTCTGATGGACTGTAAATGCGATGACACGGTACCTACTTTGTTCTGATTCCCTGTTCTCTCCCCCTTGACTCCCCTCTTTTTATCCACCTTTCCTCTCTGCACCATGTGCTCCTGTAGATTAGAGTTGGCATTTGGCTACTGAACATCCCAGGTGCTGTAAGCACAAGTGCACATCTCCAGTTGCCCTTTGTCTTTTCACACAGCACAGCACTGAGATGTTCTCAAGTTGAGGCCATCAGAAGGTTAACAGAATACAGACTTCAGCCAAGCCACCAAGGAGCTCTAAGCTAGCTTGGCTCGACACGCTAGCACTCACAATTTTGCAAATCAAACTCTCTGAACCCCAGGTTTGTCTTGCTTAGCGGAGCCAGACAAGGAGTTTTGGGAGGCTTTACCTTTCCTTTTTTAGTTGAACATCGAGGGAAATGTGCTTTAATAGCCTGCAGCCTCTTTAGGTGTCTTTCCGCACTCAGGTTTTGATTGGCAGCCCTGCGGCTCAGGCAGTATTACCATAGTTATCTCTCTACACCACATGCCTTACAGCACTCACAACCACCAGTGCTGCCTGTCACGCCTCTTAACTTGCAATGTATAGAGTTCACTCATAAAAGGGATAAACATGAAAACAGGGGTCGTGTTGGTTCTACAAAAGTAACAAACTTTAAGTAGCAAGGTGATCTATGTTAAAGCTGTTGCTGACATTATAGCTGGTTAGCTAAAGTAACCTATGATTTATAAAAGGTACTAATGTTGTCTGATGTTTTTAAAGTGAAAACCAGGATTATTATGTCTCATTTTGACTCCTTTTTAAATGTTTTTTGTACCTTTTTTTAGCAAAAAAATATAAATTAAACTGTAAGCTCCAAAAATGGTTTTGATTGTTTTGGGTTTTTTTTTACCTACATTATGTATTACTTCTCTTTCACAAAAAAAATCCTTTGATTGCAAATACCTGATGTAGTTCTAGTTGTTTAATGAATAGTTTTGCTTCAGCCCCAGGAAACTCGTGACATTTCCATCTTTTATTACTGTGCATAATACTGTTATACAACCTGAAATCCTTTGTTTCAACCACTGTGCCATGGATAAAATGTCTGTCATAGGCTATCCATCTTTATGACTCCTTTAACAACATTTTCACCTTCTTCTTCTGTATCTGTTTATACTTACAGCCCAAAAGGGAAGCAGAATTCTTTTGGAGACTTGAGAAAGAGGAAAGACAACCTCTATCTGAGATTTTGAGTGTGCAATTTTCCTGTCAAGTAATTTACCACTAGGCTAGACAGAAACGATAGTAAAAATAAAAAATGCTGTGTGCAGTTTTCTGTAGCTGTTTGAACTGATTGAACTGACTGCTCACAAAAAATATGGATGGGGGCAAAATTTTCTGTTATCAAAATTGGTGGTTTTTATGCTTGTTTCAAGCTATAAATGCAAGTACATGGAACAAACATTTGATGTTTATTTTTAGAACATATTAGCATATAGAAACTCACATCACATACCATAATTTGCATTTATGTGCAACTGAACTGGAAAACATGCAAAACAACACAAACAATAAAAAAATTAAGACACCATTAGACACCATACTTGTCTTATGAGAGGCATCTGTTTGCTCTTCACTACATCTTAAATCCTTTAAAGAATAGTTTCAATTTGAGTTAAAAATGGACCAATGATCTATTATAGGTGGATGTAGAGCTACAGATATCAGTGTGTAGAAATATGATTTCCACTGTCTTTATCTCTCTCTTTCAGACTCTCATGGGATGGATCTGTTTGCGGTTGCAGTCCATGAGTTCGGTCACGCCATCGGCCTGGTCCACACCTCAGCCATAGAGTCCATCATGAGGCCGTACTACCAGGGTCCTGTAGGAGACCCTCTGAAATACGACCTACCGTATGAAGACAAGGTCCGCGTCTGGCAGCTCTACGGTATGAGGGAACATCAATCCACTGTTCTGCGCGTGTGTGGTTGTGTGTGTGTGTATGTGTGTGTGTGTGTGTGTTTGAGGTAGAGACAGCAATTGATGAGCTCTGTAGAACAAGGTTATTGATTAATGAAAACATGCATTGAGTTAATTGGACCTCTTTATGGCATATGGCCTTATCACATCATTCACTGGTAAAGAGAGCAGCAGTGTTCGGAAGAGAGACTAATGATCTTGAAGACAAGAATGAATTGCTGAAAAGAATATTTAAGGAAAAGATTGTAAAAGAGTGAGATAAATCGAATTGAATTGAAAAGAGCACAGATATTAAAACAAAACCAATGGGAAGCTTCTCATACTGTGTGTTCATGTTACATTGTGGTACCATAAAATAAATTAATAATAATGCATAAGGGCTGGAACTGAGCTTACTTATTGAATTATTTACTTGAAATGGCAACGAACAGACAGTTTATGTCTTCATAGTGTCTTTTTATGGACCAACAGTTCAAAACTCAATGGACCAAGGCTGATTACTGATGAAGCAAATAAATCAGGAAATCTATGGACTATTAAAAAATATTCTGTATGTTTATTTGATCATTACTCACATATCCGTCCTAGGTGTTAGAGACTCAGTGTCCCACACAAATCGACCAGGGAACCCCTCCCAGACAGCTGAACCTCCTGTGCTGCTGGACCTTCCTGAAAACAGATCCACTCTTTTGTAAGTAGAAGATCTGGTGTCCTTCTATTGCAACACACAGAACTCAACTATTCTCATCACTAAACTTTAAAATAATCTACTTTAATCTTCAGCAATAATGTCTACATTTTCCTTTTTTTTCCTTTCTCATCTTTCCTTGCCATCCGAACACAATAATACTTCTGGTAACTTGCTCTCCAAGACCCCTCAGGCCCTGTTCTCTCTGTCCACTGTCTTGGTAATGATGGTGGTGCAGAGGCTGTAATAAATGTTCCCCATAGATGAACACAAAAGGCAGTTAAAAGTAAAAAGACCTACTAACAGCCTCTAAATGCTGCAGTGCTGAACCTAAGGGATAGGATCCCCAACCTTTAATGTCAGATGTCCCTCCCCATCCCTGCCAGTCGAACTCAATGATTCCTTCATCGACAAAACCTGTGATCTACCTGTATTACAAGAATTGACTAAATTGATTTTAAATGGCACATTTTGTGGCTGTTAATTATATAAGGATGGATCTAATGGTGGTTTTTACCCTTATTTTCTAAAACAATTGAAAAAAGAAACAATGTTCACCTCAGTAAGATTTGCATTCACGCTTCAAGTCGCAAAAAGCTAAATGTTTAAGCCATTTATTGATTATTTTTAGCTATCTGTTTCATTTTTTCTTTCCATCTTTCATTTATTTTGTATTTTAACTGTTTCTATTTTATCAAATCAATTTGGCAAACAGGTCCATGGTTCTTCAGCACACTGTGCTCTCAGCATGAGTGTATTCAGATTACCACAGTAAGTAAGAGTCTCATCCTCGGCCAGGAAAGTTCTCATTAGGATTAAAAATCTCTTTTACAAGAGCACCTTGGCCAAGACAGGCAACAACATAAATGAATAGTTACAGGCATAAAATCATATAAAATAAGGCACAGTGACGATAAAAAGAGAGATTACGAAATTCAGAATTTTAAAATGTTAAATGGGGGGAGACATGATGTAACAGTCATAACTGTTGGTAATAGCTGATGGATCAAAGTGTGTTTAGCAGATACACAAAGTTGGAAATCCAACGTCCTCTTCTTACATGATCCAGCTGACAACATGGCACAAGGTTGGTACCATGAGAAAATTATCAGGACATCAAAACCATCTTCCATAAATATCTGCACAAAATATCTCTACAACCTGTTCATTAGATATAAAGATATTTAACTTTAGACTGAAGACCAGGACGAATCATCAGGCCACTCTGTGTGTTCAGCCGTGAAGCGTGTCAGTCAGATTGCACAGCACATCAGCCATAAGTGAGTTTGAGTGATGACCTGATTTCAGAAGTCTTTTGTCTGCTTTTTCATGGATTTCTCATAGCAGCAGCAAGCTGTCATGTTACAGTATCTCTCATCCCCAAAGGAAATGTCCTATTATCTTTATAGGCTCTTTGTCAGCCTGAATATGACTGAATATTGTTTCAATATGCATGCACTGCTGGGCAAAAAATTCAACACAATGCATCTTTTGTACATTCTTTTTATTTTTCATTTTACTCAATTTTCCATAACACTAAGCTTTTACGTTTTGATAGACTAATTATTATCAAACATAAACAGAACCTGGTGGCTATGCAAGTGAGTTAACTGTTCTCTGATGTTCTCAAATTACTGAGATCAAGAGAGAGCAACTTGCAGAAGGAGCGATCGAACTGTGTGCCGAACTACACTGACAACAGCATCTAATGCTTGCTGACCTCCATGCTTACATCAACGCTCACATTCAAAGACTTGAGCAGCTCTAAAATAAACAGACATATAAAACCCCATTTTCCATGCTAATGTCCGCCTTTCATAGCCCTCATTACTCATTTTACACCACCTCCATCAGGTCATGATGCAGGGAAAATCTTCATTGTATTTAACAAGGGTCACAAATGCTGACCACTAGGCAGAGGTGTTGTGTTAATAGAGCTCTGAATGGAGATCTTTGTTGATAATATGTGGGCGGCCTCCCACTGACAGTGGCAGCCCTGTGGTGCTAATGGCTTCATCATTGGCAGGCAGACCACGTCAGTGCTTTAAATCACTTATTAGCCCCGGGGATAAATGCACTGGGGGACCTCACAGTGTCGGCGTGATAGCATTTCACCTAATGTTTAGCCTATTTAATTGAAGGAAACACATGCACATGCATGCACGTCGACTGATTCTCTCAGCAGGTGGGTGCAATTAGGCCAATCACAAAGTTGTTTTTTTCTGCATGCAAATGGCTTTTACTGTTTCGGGTCTTTTTTATGAACTACATACCTTTCAATAGGTACATTTTTAATTTACAAATAAAAATTCGTGATTCATTTAGCCACAAGCACTCTCCGGAATATGAATTTTCATTCAGTGTCTCCTAAAACTTTTTTTTTTCCTTCCTTTATTCCTTTCTCTTCAACTCCTTCAACTTTCCTCTCTCAGGCTGGCTCGAGATGCCCCCGACAGATGCACCAGTCACTTTGATGCCGTGGCCCAAATACGAGGGGAGGCCTTCTTTTTCAAAGGTATTCAAGCTTAAAATAAGGAAGTAAACAAGTAGGACAGCCAGACAGACAGATAGATAGAGAAAGACAGTAAAAGAGAAGAGAGAAAGTAGAAAAGTGGATGACTTAAGAGGAGATAAAGTGAAAGAGTAAGGGACAGGGGCTGGGCACAGGAGAGAGTGGTGGCTCCGGTGATCAATAGAAAGCCAAACCATGTGTGGCTCCCAGGGCTCGAATCACAGGCACACACACACTAACACATCACATACAGCTTGCATTCTGTAGTCTTAACAAAATGGTCTCATAGGGCCAGGATTGTTTTGCTGCATACTCGTTATCTGCTGAGCTTGATATGGATCTTGTGGCTTGTTTGCCAGTGTTGTTAGTATATTTACAAAGAAACCTTTCATTAGCAAAAACTTGTTGGATAAATGTGTATTGGCTGAGGCTCCCCTTCTTCCTAATTAGTTACACCTCTCATCTTAAGTACAAGCTAAACTACCGTTTCTTCCGATATTCTTTCCACAGGTAGAATAAAGTGACCAAAAAGGGAACAGATTGATTATTTTTTATTCTCTTTAATAGTCATGTCAAGTTAAAGGAGATGTAGGACCTTAAACATTATTACTGCGGACAGAGCGCACAGTCCTAACCAAACATAGCTGTTCTTGTTACAGACTCCATTAGGATACTGTGAAGAAGTTCTTAGCTCTAACCACTTCCTGTCTGTTACAGGGAATTACTTTTGGAGACTAACAAGAGAGAAGCACCTGGTGTCTCTCCGCCCTGCTCAGATCCATCGCTTCTGGAGGGGCCTCCCACCCAATCTGGACAGTGTGGACGCTGTGTATGAGAGGCCTGGAGACCACAAAATAGTCTTCTTCAAAGGTAAATATCTCTCACTGGTTTCAAGTTTCTCTTAGTATTCATTTTGCATCAGTCTGTGTGTCTTTCTCTCTTTAACTGTGACCTCTGTGTCCACCCTCTTCAGGTGTGAAGTACTGGGTGTTTAAAGACAATATCGTGGAGGAGGGTTACCCTCGTCCAATCACTGACTTTGGCCTCCCGTTGGAAGGAGTGGATGCAGCTTTTGTTTG
>JAPZDV010000011.1:9082921-9128545 GCA_029814665.1 Acanthurus lineatus | reverse complement strand
TGCACCACCACCCCGACCACGCAGAGAACGGATACGAGGTGTGCTCCTGCACCTCGGACACTGCCTCACCTTTGGGCGCTCGCCCCTCCCCATCCCCCCTGTGGCTGCTGCCACCTCTCTGGACTCTCTCACTGGCCCTTCACCATGAACTGCTATGATGCCAAAGCCAGGGACAAAGTTCTCAAGCTGGGTGCAAGACAGAGAAGAGACTCTTCAGTGGAGGGCCAGTGGACACTTAAAATATAAACTGGAACACTTTGTTCATATGAATATCAGTGGGTATGTTTTGCTATTATTTTGCTGTTATTTATTTCACATGCCATCTAAAGCGCCTTGGAGTATAGGTAGTGCATAAATACATACATACATTATCATATTGGGTATATCTCGTAGACATCTCTCCACTGACAAGTATCATGCTTTGCAAATTGAGTTTGCACAAGTTAGAAACACAAGTTCTATCCTTTGGTTTTCTGTTGAACAGTTTAACTGTCTCAACTTTGCAAAGCAGTTGAGATGAACTGTTTGTACTTTTTGGAAATAGGTTCACATGAAATACAACAGTGCCCATAGCAGTTACTTTTTCCATGTACAACATGTTCACAGCAATAATTAATGGCATCGTGGTATGTAGACAGATCGTGGATTTTTTTAACGGTTGAGTGACATCCTGAAATGATAATGGCTGAATAGACAGATAGATATAAAGATAATTTAGTACTTTACCAAATAGTTTGACAATTTTTGAAATTAAATATGCTCAATTTCTGTATTTTATTTGTTTTTACTTTACTTATTTATTGAAAAAGTAAAATTTGTATTTATCATATACAGAGTTAGCTGAAAAAGCTAGTTTTCATCAGCAGCCCTGCTTGATGTTGTAAGGCATCCTGGAAGAGGAAAAATAATACTTTCTCTTGAAAGTCAAATGACAAGATCAGTGCCATTCTGATGTCTGTCTGACAGTATAAAGCTATAGCTACTAGCTGAGTAGCTTAGCTTAGCATAAAGTCTTGGGTTAACTGACTGGTACAGGTAGTTTAAGACAGAGCAGGGCTAGCAGTTTTCCCCTGTTTCCAGCCTTTATATTCTGCTAAGCTAACCAGGTCCTGGTCTCATTTTTTTCTTTGTAAAAGCAAAAAAAAACATATTCCCCAAAATGTTGAGCTATTGTTTTAAATAGTGCCTGACTGAGCAGAACTTCCTGGCAGGCTTCTTACTGCATCCCAACATTCTCCAAGGAACAAAAGGTTGTATTTAGTTTAGGCTGGCTGCAGTTAAGATTACAGTTGTGATCATTGTTGGGGTTTTCCTCAAAAAGGAGTCAGAATTTTAACTCAGCCTGACAGGAAGTGCTGCCTAAAAGACTCAAACCAGGGCAAAGTATGACAACTGATATCTAAGATACTGTAGTCAGACAGGTGACTGACACCTCGGCATGTATCTAGACAGACAGTTGAAAAGTTCCCTGGGATGTAGTGTAAATAGATAGCTAGGCTTACAGATGAATAGCCCCATGGGATGTTGACAGGAAGACAAATGAATGGCCTGCTTGGATGTCGACAGGTAGATGAATGTCATCCTGGGCTGTAAACAGGTAGACAGGCGAATACTTTCCAGCAGAGCTCCAGGAAGAAAAGGGCACCCCCAGTTGAGGAAAGTGAGACCAATCAATGACTTCCTGCATGACAGAAAGTTACAGTCCAAGTCACTTAATGCCATTATCCTTAACGCTATTAGCCTAAATCCTTTACCTGCCCTCCCACGCTCTTTCAGGAACCGCTGGATGGAATCTCCATGAATTCATTATTTTCAGCCCTGGTGCAGAAGCATTCCCTGCCATTATCAGAGGCAGCATTGGTTTTGTTGTATTTTTGTAATAAATATGGATAGATTGTGATTCCATATTGCTTCGATCAGATAATAGCTCACAAAGGCTTTTTATCACCACTGGAGGATTTTTCTTCATCAATCCAAGCGCATTCTAGTTGCATCATTGGCAGACCTCACGAGATAGCATCCAGATTTATTCTTGCTGATATATTTACCTACAATTTACATATAGACAGATATATTTGAGTTAAGATGTTCCATGGTTAGTGCAAAGCCAAGTGGACTGTGTATATTTCAAGGTGTGTTTTCTAATGTAAAATATTTTTGTAGAAAAATAAAAAGAATCTGAATGACCTTAATGGCTAATTGTGGTGACACAATTTTGTATCCAGACAGAGTATTTGGAGTACTTAGCGCCATGGCTGTGTGGGCTGAGTGTGTAATTATTTAGTGTCATTGAAAAGGTGCCCAGACTTGAAGGCAGATGAAGGTAACATGACAGCTTGCAGTCACCAGCTGGAGCTGCTCCCCATCCCTCTGATGTTCTTTAGCATGTTTGTCTTGTAATGGTCACTACTGTTCTTCAGGAATGCAAACTACATCATGTCAATCACACAGCACACACACTGTGAGTTTGCCTCATGAACAGATTGTCTGGCAAAGGATTGCAAATATATATGTCCTTTTTTTTTGGAAAAGGACATCAGAGGAAAAATGTCACCTGATCAAAAACATTCAGCAGCTCAGATGCTGCTTAGTTCTTGATCAAAGTAAGCTGTGGGTGGCAGACAACTAAGATAAGTGCTGAGGAACATCATGTACCACAACAACAGTTTGTCAGTCACAGACTTCACCCTCACTTCAAAATCACATCAATTAATGTAACAAAGAGGATACAAGTGACCTCCAGCAGATTATACAAACCAAAACTCACTCCTCTTTTGAGGTCAAAGTAACCATAATTTCTGCTTTTCCTGCTTGATTGTGTATTATTCTATTTACAATTCCATTCTGTGTTCTGCATCCCAGTGTTACCTGCACAATTGCTATTGTGTTTCATTGTGTTGCTTTTCAATGTACCTTTTACAAATTCCAGTAATTTATTATCATGTTAGTTTAAAATGGATACATTGTCATTCCCCCGGCATTTCCCCCTTGTCACACCTTCCTAGCCGGGGTGTGACATGGTTAAGAGCAGCAGTTTTTCTTCCTCCCTCTTGACACACTTGAGCAGTGTTAATTAACTGGTGTGGCTCGACAGCCACCAGGAGAGCACCTGCTCCTGGGGGCAAATGCAGCAGGACGGGTCACTTTTCAGCTGTTTGTCTGACTGATCCTATTTGAGCTGCCACCTTAACCAAACCTGGAATGAAAAATTTAACAGTTTGCGTGTACGTGTTAACAGGTATTGGATCAGGGAGGTTTAATTTGCGTTGCTTTAAAATGTACTTTCTAAAAGAACTGATAAATTTAAACATTTTGCTTTTTCTTAAAAAACTTCCATTATCATCAGCAGTTCTACATTCACCATATTTAATGATTACATTACAACCGTGCTCGGTCTTGACTGGCACACTGTTTGCATTATTTAAATTAAATCACCTCCTTCTCCTGAGGCGCTGAACTGTGACTGTGTCACATTGGAGGACCTGCAGCATAATCAAAATTGATTACATTATAAAGCATAAATTATAAATTGAGTATGCTATGTTTTCCTTTTATCCTGGCATATTTCATAAGCACATCATGAGAAATCATCATCACATTATGCAAAAACATCTGGATGGAACCATCAGTGAAACCACTGATACAGCTGTGATGATGAGGCTGACGAAGAGATGACAGTCACGTTGGCACACAGACAGGCAGATGTAAAGACATTTGGACAGCTATGGATAACATATGGAGAGAAATATATAACTACTGCAGATTATTATTCAATTAGAAAACAATCAACCATAGCAGAGGAAAAGTTTCCAAAAGTGCTCAACAAATAAATACTCAACAGCAACTTTTGTCTGATTTCTGTTGCCCTTTGGTAGACACAAAACAAATTCACAAATCTGAGTGCAGCAAGTTTGAATGCAAATAAAGAAGCAGTCCATTTCTTTGCTTAACTATGCATATACGTAATTGTGTGTTCACCAAAGTGCAATTGTTCCCACAGCCACAGCACTGTGAAGGAGTGGTGCTGCCAACAGCCTGGCCCCTGGCAGTGATGTTGAGGGGGGGGGTCTGCAGAAGGAGCTGGTTTGAGGTTTTGTGTGTGGAGAGAATCATTTGGCAGACGTGTCAGACTGGGCTCTGGCAGTCCTCTGCCTTCACATCCGCCAAAAGGTCACACTGAAATCAACTCTTGCCCACACAAACCAGGGGACTCAGCAGGAAGGAGGGGTGCACTCGTTCCTTTCTGCTCAGTCCAAAGTTTAAGCAGAGGCATCACCTTCACTCTTGATGTCTGGTGCTTAAGTGACAGAGTTCTACATGGAGGAGTTTGCTTTGATGGAATTTGTGCGGACTAGTGCTGCAAAAATAGACACAAGGCACAAACACTATATGAAGCCACAATGTCATGTAGGAACTCATGCAAAAAAGAAAGAAATCTAATTACAAGACTTGCAGAAATACAGGATACCATATTATGAATCTGTCTGTTTTTGTTTTTTAAAGGTGTGTTGGCTTACTTTACACGTAATGTCAGTATTTCCATTATTATTCTGTCACGGTAACATTTAAAAGGAGAGAGAAGAAATGCTGAAGTTGATGATGTAAAATACAGAGGTGCAAAGTAACAAAGTACTTCTTCTAAAGTACACTTCAGAAGATATTTCAGATATCAGTCCCTTGCTTGAATATTTATTTTAACTCTTTACTTTTTCTCAATACATTTTTATATAAATATATGTACATTAACTACATCTAGAGTCTATAATTTACACCTAAATAAATGTATATTTCAAAAAAGGCTCAGGCTCAAATTATAGATCTTTTTTAAATTTTGCCTTGCTGCAATGCGTAACAGCATCAAAACAGTTTTTCACTCAGATGGATGGGCCTACAAAATATGATTCCCAGATGTATCCATCAGTCTGTTATGACAAAAACGAATTAAAAGACGTAGCAGGATGAAATAAACAAATGAGGGAGTCTTAATCTCAGAAAAGAGGCATCTAGTAGATGTGATGCAACAAACAGGAAAAACTTGTAGCTACACAGATGAAAGTGAAACAGTCAACAGCGCACAGCAACAACAGAGTAAGTTTAACACTGAAACAAAGTTAATGTTAGTTATTTTAAGAATAATTTGTTTTTCATTGAAAGTTTTATTATTCAAACTTTACAGTTTTATATGATATCATGTTTAATTAGCTTTGCACAAAAAGCTAGTTGGTAGAAGCGTCTTTCAGTTGGCTATTCTTTCCTTGTTACTTTAAATATATTTCAGAGGCTGTACTTTTTGCTTTTGATTGAATAAGAAAGTGAAATCAGTTCTTTTTTTACGCAATATTTTTACTTCTGCTTGGTTAAAGAATGTGTATGTATTTGCACCCTTTGATGAAATACATGAAAAGTGAGTAACAGAATTTTAAAAAAGCAAACACTCTTGATTTCTCCAGACTGTCAGTCAGTTCTTTCTCTGGAGAGCAAACTGACAGATTTTATCAGATGATGACTTTGAAATGCCCCCAAGGCCCTTAATCCAGTTGAGATAAAACGGCAAGACGACTGTCTGAAGCTTACTGCTCTCAATTATTATCAAGCAGGTAACGCACTGAACTTGATTTATTAGTGCATTCAAAACAAACAATCTTTACTGCTCTGCATGTAAATAGTTAAGAAACATGGATGTAGATACCAGTTGCTACAAGTTGACATTCTGATGATTGGAATCCATTGAATTTTGTTGTAGCTCTGAAGGGGAATGCTATCGGTTTTAAACATCAAAGTCTGTTAGTGAGTACTACTACTGCATGTGTGGGGGGAAAAAAAAGGATAAATCTTTTTGGTCTCCAGAGGGAGCTGTTCAGAGTTTTGTTAAATTGCCTTAAGCGATGCCATTTGAGTCAGCATTGTTAAAAGATAAGATAAGAGATAAAAGATATTTTGATAAAAAGATATTTACAGATTCTACTACACTGCTTTTGTTCTACTGATGCTAAACTGATCAAATACTCTTTTAAGCGCTGTATAGTACCCCTTAAATTAGTCCTTAAAATTAATTTACTGTTGAGTTATTCAACATTTTTTAAATGCAGTTCCTAACAACATAGACATCAGTAAGCTTAAAAGTCAGGGACAACGCAAAAAATTAAAGATTTTGGTGAATAAACTGCAGTTTTGAGAACATTTATCAATGTGGTCCCTTGCTCAGCCACTCTAAGCTTACTGATCTGTAATATGACACAGCCAAAGTCCCTTAGCGACTTGTGTTTCTAACAGGAGTGAGAGTGACTTGATGCTTTAGAAAAGCTTTATATTCAGTCTATGAATACCAAAATCTCCCGTGAGTCCAAGGCTCCCTCAGTTGTAAAAGAGTGTATTGAATTTCCCTCAGCTTCTCGGTTTAATTATCTGGCATGACCTACTGGCAGGGATCACACGCTTGAGCATAGCAATGCAGTATGCCGACAAAACTATTATGCTGATCAAGTCCTAAAAGTTCATTTCAATAGGGATGGGTTGGAAAAAAAGCAGTGACCTTCATGGTGAGATTTGTAGCTATCCATCTTCATGAGAACTTTCTCTACCATTCAACAGCAACTCTTTCATCTGTTACCCAGGTGTGAATGTACAAGAGTTTTAAGGGTGTATTGTGCATTGTTGTATCTTACCTTTTTTAAAATACATATATTTAATTATTTCAAATATTTTGTATATACAATATATTTGAGTTAATATTGTAGTTACAATATTTTATATGTAGTTTATCTCACTCTTGTACATTTTTATATACAGTACATTTTGCTTATGTTCCTCATTATTGTTTTATTTCATGTTCAGCCCTTTGAAACAGTAAAGCGCCTTATATTTTAGTAGAAAAGCTGCATGAAAAGATAAAGAAGCCTTTATGGCATGCAAAACCCATTCACACAAGTTAGCACAGTCACACCTGTTTTTCTCAGTTGTAGGGACTTGTAATAAGTCTTTTTGTGAAAGCGTATTCTCTCTGTATGGTAACCTTGCCTTGCTGAAAGCCTTAAGCCTAACCACATCCTACTTTGAAACAAATGTTAACCATCAGTGCTTGATCTCACCTTTTGGGGACTATGTTTTGTGCCAAGAGGTGAGATATGTTGTCATTATGTATGTGTGTGAAAAGGCAAAATTTTCTCACAAGGTGTAATCAAACACTCACACACAGCGGACCCGCAAATCATTTTAATATGGACATGAAATACACCAATACTCTACAGGTATCAAAATAAAATTAGCACATAGAGTTCAAGAATGTCTGTTTGGTTTGTGTAGCAGTAAAACACAACCACAAAATCCAAGAATACAAACATTTAAAGAGTACTTTGTACGTGAAAACGTGCTGACGTGCTTTGAGACACACATAATTGACCTTGATGGATCATTAGTATGTTTAAACATGGCTGAAATGCATTACACATTCAGTGTGCCCTGATAAAACAGATCATTATGCCCTTGAGGGAATGTGATGACTTGTGATGACTGTCTGTGTGTGCGTCTGTATGTGTGTGTGTGTGAGTGTGTGTGTGTCTGTGTGTGAATCTCAGTTTGATTACAGATACAAAATTGTAGATAACATGTTAGTAATTATGCACTATAGCATCTATTAAAACTGGGATTTCAAGACAGCCTCTCCTGTATAAATTTGTATTGTGCAAGTTTATTGGGATACTGCCGGCTATAGAGTATCATCTCCAACCAGAGTGAACACCTGAAGGCCTTTGCACCAACTGTCACCAGCAGAGACTTAATGTGGGCCAGGGAGAACCAATCAATCATTCTGAGGAAACTACAGAGAAGCTAAAATATTCAAAACCAGAGCAAACCCCTGCAAAGTAGACACCTGGTGATGATGGCTGGTGGGTCGCTTACAGCAAAGTACACCAACTGTCCCACACCATCTAACTTTCCAACACAGTAAAACACACTGATGAGCAGCAGAGTGAAAAATGAATGTAGACTGTAGGATGTTTTACATACATGAACAAAACTACGGCATCAGCATGACTGCAGCCTGTTGTCAGCAGTGCAGCTTTATGCAGCTTTATGCAGCCCCTGTGACTTTAGCCTGGTACTTAGCTCAGGGGAACCACTATGACTAATTTATGATAGCATGCACTAGTGTTGTTGGACAATAACATTCCAGTATTGTGCAATAACTGGCTGTCATCTAACTCGATATCAGGTAAGATACACAGCTCTTTGAAGTCAGGTAGCAAGTGAGAGCAGGATGTTTCAAGGTGATCATACTGATTCTTCCACTGTATGCCAAAAACATCAGAAAACTGAATTCCTCAAAAGTCATCTCCCTTTAAATAATTTATAGTATTTTTTTAATGACTGTATTTTCACTTCTACTGATCCTCTTAAAATATATTTTTTCAGTTCAGACATACTTTGTTTCAAGTTGCTATCATCACTTTCATCATTTCCTGACTGAATATTGTCACCTATTTCTCAACTTTTGATGAAAATTAATATCCAAAGACTAAGATAGAGTAATAATGAAATAACATGAACAATATATTTACAATGCTGTAGACATGCACCCTTTTGAAGTCCTTTACCGCCCCCCTCTGGTGCTTTAATATACAGAAACTATTTAAAAAGCGTATTACCTTTGAGGACATGTATGAAATTACACAATTTTGATACAATAACAATGTACAGACACATTTTTATGGCCTCTGCAACAAAACATCCCTCAGTTTATCTTTATTTGGCTGTGAAAAGCATGCTGCAATTCAGTGTTAAAAATTCATATCAAAGTCTCTTTGCTGTTGTTGTAACGTTGAATTATGTGCACGTTTATCATCTGCACCAGTCTGTGGAAAGACTTTGCTCTCAAGGACAATATCTAATTATTAGACAGTCTGTAGCATATTTGTCAGTAATGCATCAACTCATACAGCCAGATAGAGACTGATATACCTACATTGGAGTTAGCCTCTCATTAAATTGTAAAAGCTTAGTTTATGAGTGATACATTCAACTAATGGAATGTCCTGCATCTATAAGTGGACTGAAGGACAGTTAGATGGCTGATTTGAGTTGTTTATAATACTTTTATATAAAGTGATTTTACAGGCATGAGGACAAACTATTTCAATCCAAGCCTAACCCACAAATACATAAGGAAAATTAACTGATGGTAAAGACAGTTTCTCTTTGATTGCATTTGGCATGTTTTTAACAGATGAAAGCTCTCTCGATGTTACTGCCATCTTCTTAAAGCTATTTTTTCCATTTATTCGATGTTCTTCCATCTGCAACTGCTCCATATGTCTCTGCTGCCATCTTGTCCAAGATTTTCTCAACCCATATTTATTTTTTCCCATCAACACAGCCTCTCTGTGTCTGGGCTTCTGTCTCATCCTCTTACTTTAAACTTTTAACAGTCCCTCCCATCATTCCCTTTTGCTTCTATCCTCATTTGCCATCATTCTGCATCATCTCTACGGTCCTCTCTTTTTTTTCCCCACTTCAGACATGTGAATCTCTCTTTCCTTCCTCAGCTTTGAGGTTCATGATGCAGTGCAATCTTCACTCCCAGAGAGAGGGTGAGAGAAGATTATTACTGTACAGAAAAACTGAACAATAATGCAAAATTTACACTCCTGCATATGAAAAATACAGAACATTTCTGGTGTTGGAGGCTCCCCCTCCACCAAAAATTATATCAATGATGATGGTGATGATGATTATGATGATCATGATGATCATTATCTCCACCTAGTGGTGAGTTTTACAAAAAACTTAGGACTTCAACAATTAAAAATTTAACATAAGGGAATACAGTATTATTGACTCTTGGAGGAGATTAATTTATTAATTGTTCAACAAATTACAGATATTTTACACAGTTTTAAGTAGGTGTTTTGTTTCAGTTAGGAAAGTGAGTATGGAAAGAGTTTTAAACTCTTAAGACTGTCTGAAACATATCCGTAACACCAAACAGCTTACATTATTCATACAGCCGGATGTCAGATAAGGTGTTTTAAAAATAGTTCTTACTTTTTTCTAAATGTTTATGCTAAGTATAACCCTGACGTGCTATCCCTTTAAATTGTACCCTCTCTGCAACACAGTAGTTTTATTAGTAGGAAAAAACAGCATGATTCGTGACACAAATGGTTGTTGATTTATCATAAAAGGACGTATTCTAGGACGTCGCCATGTCCATTTCTTGTATTTTCTTGTTTATCCGTGTATGGCAGTTGTATTTTCATCGTGACATTTTTCACCCTTTTCTCACATTTGTCTCATATTTTTTCACCATTTATTTTTTTTTAGCTCACTCTTTTGCTCAAGGCTACATGCACGTATCCCATCTACTTCTGTTACAAGAGACAATTTCACATTCATAAGTCTGACTAAACGAGTAAAAAAACTCCAAAACAAATGCCCAACACTTTCATTCACTTTCAGAGCCCGAGGCCCACTGGGGCGGGGCCTGTTCCTCTGACGTCAAGCCTCCAGCTGTAATCGCTTTGCGCATGCGCCTTGGCTGCAGAGGCTGGTCGCCGTCTGCTTTGTTTGGACAATCGATGCTACATGACTCTCGGCGAGTCAGCTGCTAATTGCGATAGATTACATGGGATGTACAAACACTTCTATCAGACATTGTGAACTTCGTCTTAGTTCACGGGCAGCGCTCGTTTCGCCGCGCGGAAGCTTCAGGCGACAGAAGTGAGGATCTTCTGTATATAAACAAAACGCAGAGAGCTGCTATTTAAGGTGGCACGTCAGAGATAGCTGCAACAGCAACACTCGTCCGTTTCCCCTGTTTGTTAACTTAGCTAACTTCGAGTTGGCCGCGATGTCAGCGATGGAAACTACACTACAGCTGTGTTAGGAGTCAAACTCCAACACGAATGCGTGCGAACATGAGAGAAGACGCCAGCTTGTTGTCACGAAGGCAGCCCATGGCAAGTGAAAGAGGGGGTGAACATCCCTGCTGCTGCTGCTGCCCCTACTTGACAGAGGAGAAAGGAGCTCTTGCTTTCAAGAAGGGTGTCCTAAGGCCTCCTGGTGTTTTTTCCGTGTCCAAGTAGTATAAAATTGGACTTTGGCACAACATGGAGACGGTGGGAAAATTTGAGTTCAGTCGGAAGGACCTGATAGGACATGGCGCATTTGCTGTCGTCTTCAAAGGCAGACACAGAGAGGTGAATATTATCTCAATGCTACTCTTAATATAATTATTTTAGCTATTTTTAACACTGGTGACATTAAAAGTGACTTCAGTGTTTGCTCATATTATGAGAGGAGAGTCGCTTTTTAAAGTCATTCTTATGTTTGTTTTCATTGTACGGCCTTAAGAGGCCTGGGTGAGCATACAGGATGTACCCTAAAAACAACAGACAGCTAATGGCTGCATTTCTCAAATACTTTTTGACACCTTTTTTGAATGTTTTAATATTCACTTTGAGATGGTTTTCATCGTTCGGCAGGCATAGGATGCAGATGATGCTCCCCAATAATCGTGGCCAATTTATATGTAAAACAGCAGACATGATTTGCATGAGCTGCATACTGAGGCCGTGATGAACGTGTTGAAACATGTCCTATAACTGCAGTGAAAGAGTATATATTATAACGGCTTTACCATTATTTTTTCACACACTAGTTGTAACAATGTGCTACACCTGCTGACACAAGTCAAAACAAAGAGGTAATGCAAGGTTAGGCCTGCAGCATCTTTGTTGTTCATTAGTTAATTGACACACGAATACATTTCTTCCTAAATAGAGGATAATGGCACCAATAACACAAATTGCAATGCATTAGTACAGATAAAAATTTGCTGTTAGATCAGGAAATGCCCTTGCAATGATATTGCATTGGATAAGAGGAAGTGTAGTACTGAAGAATTGAAGAATCTACTGAACTATCACAGTAACCAGAGCTCTGGCTGATAACACTCTCAGCAGATGATAAGTATTAAATTCCATTAAGAAAACCCTTCTAAACAACACCAAGAATGGGGAAGCACACAAACAATTAGCCAACAGTATTCCACATTTATGTGCTTTACAGTGACAACTTACATATCCAAACATGCTAGATCCTATTATATTGACAGATAGACTGTGCAGGGACATGCTGACGATGTCACAAATTTGATGTATTTACTTGTCTAAAAGCAAAGACAATAGAACTTGAAATACCATTATTAGGTGTGGTGTACCACACACTTCACATGCTGCATTTCTTTTTTTTAATCCACCCATAAAAGCATTTTGTTGTGCTCAACATGCTGTGTTTTCCCATAGAAACATGACTGGGAGGTGGCAGTTAAGTGCATAAACAAGAAGAATCTGGCCAAATCCCAGACACTGTTGGGGAAAGAGATCAAAATACTTAAGGTAAGTCACATGCTCTCAGAAAGTACTCTTTTGCAAGAGATGACTGGCTTCCAGTTATAAGTTTACTTTAAGTACTATTATAAGGAACATAAATGTAAAAATGTGCATAAATAAACCTGGCTTGTTTGAGTCCAAGTAAAACTTGGTCCTGAAGGGAAAAAACAACACATTCTGTCCAAACCAGCAGTGGTAGAGATTACAGTTGTTCAGCTGTTTCTCATTTCAAATGTATGTTGATCTTTCTAAGTTGCATAATCTATTTATTATGTCATTTGGCTTATGTGTTTTCACTAAAACATGTTGTTGTTGCTTAAGCAGTGCAGCATTTAGAGCTGCAGAGGTGCCTTGTTCTAAGTGAGATAAGAGTACTGATTATCGCAACATGATCACCCAGTTGGACAACATTTAAGTTTAAGGATCATATGATAGTCATACAACAACATAGGGTTGTAGAATGAAATGCGATTATAGTCTCCTCATGCTACTATTTAACTTTAAAAATATTGAAATGAAAAAGTAGTTAATAACTTCACAAAAATAAAACCACACTAGCAGATACCTCTGTATCTGTTGCCAGACAGGAGCAGAGGGAGCAGGTGGGGGCAATGATCAAACATCTCACCTTACTGATATCACTGATGCTCTGTTAATGGGTAACAGGGATATTCTGGGTTGTTTTAATCATCTGCTGCAGAGCCTTCCTATCTTGGGCTGTGCACGTCCCATCCCAGTTTATTATGTTTTCAGACACAACGCTTTTTCTCGCTCCACTGTAAAAGTTGCCAAAACTCAGCATGTAAATTTTGCTCTCTGAAGTTTCCTTGAAAAATAAAGCTGTTTCTGGCTTGAACATTAAGATGTCATGGTGAAAGAAGATTTGCCTGAGTTTCTTATAGACCACAGCTGGCTCAAAATGGACTGTAATACATGGACAAAATCTTAAAGTTAGGCATGAAAAACTAAATGAAATAAACACCATCTGAGCAATGCATTTCTCTATCGTCTCTGCAGGAACTGAAACATGAGAACATTGTTGCATTACTGGACTTTCAGGTATGTAATGCTACACTCGCAAGCGGCACTGAATCACGTGAGGAGTAAGCTAACAGCATAGTGTGAATGCATCTGTTTACATACGTTATTATCACACCTCTTACTGTCCCAGTTTTGGCATCAGTCTGTGCCTTTAAAGCAGAGCAGATGGCTTGTTGTCTATTCCACATGACCCACTTCTGTCTAATGCAGCTTGAACATTTTTTCCCATAGTTGTTAAATGAAGCTTTCCTACATCTGGTGCTTTTTAGAATATCTGTTTCCTTTTCATCTTGTTTCGACATGTTAAAATCCTTGTAAAGTCTAAGTACATCTGTACTTCTTCTTCTGAGTGTCCTGCTGAGCTCAGTCATCATCTCCTGTGTTTACATCCTGTCTACAGTAATGATACCAAGATAGAAATTATATCTGCGGGCAATGCAAATAATTTGCAGATTTGGCAGGCGGGATCATTAAAATTAACATTAAGCTTAATAACGGATGGATGGTGGGGGAGTAAAATAATGTATCATCAATAAGAGACAGCATGTTTATTTATGTACTAGAAACATAGTTTATTAAAATCTCCCTGTACATCATTGGTCATGATCACATATTAGCTAATGTTAACATAAGCAAAAGGTCACACTCAAGAGCCCAGGTTCATACAGCAAAAGTGTTTAGAGTAAAGCAGCTGTCCCTCTGAAAAATGCTGAGCTAAATGCTGTGGAATGATGTTCTTCAAAAGATATAAGTTTCAATCTGTTTCTTTCTTCCACTCTTATGCCTGCCTTAAATAGTTCTGCTCGCAACCCCAGTGTCAAGTGTATAAGCTAAAGTGTCATGCTCCCATACAACTGCAGATAAAAATACCTGTTTTATAATCTCTTACCCCATTTCCACACCAGATGGATGTTGCATTGTAAGGTGATGACCAAGAGTCTACTGTGACGGTGATTTTCTCTCCTGTAGCCTAGTAACCAGTCTGTGGTAACACCTGCCAGGTAGTTTTTACAGCACGACCCCCTGCCCCAACATAAGTGCATATCTGAAGTCACCAGGTGTTTCTTTTGTCTGTTTGATCCATGACAAACACTCCAACTGGTTTAAAAAAACATCCGAGACACAGATTATACTACATGTAACACTCGGAAAGACTAGAATATTAGACAATGGCATTAGTTCAGTATTGAGCAATTGATGCTTAACTGATTGAAAAACTTGTTTTACTTGCAAAGAACTAACATGTTTGCTCAAGCTAACATTTTGTTATGTAAGCATTGCAGGAATGTTGACACACATCCTGTTGGATTGCATAAGTTTCATAAATTTACAAAAATGTCTTTCAGTTTTGATACATTGTTGATTAAATAAATTTCGTTATTACACATTAAATCTCAAATTTAAAATCTACATATTAATCCTGGATGAAAGCAGAGCAATGCAGGATTTATTTCCAGACCCTCAGCCTTGTTTTTGTTTATTTGCCTTAATTGACCTTTAATCCCCTGCCTCTCCTGTTTTTGGGCAGAGTGCTTAGTCATCATGCAAAGAAGGTTGAAAAAAAAACATCAGGACCAGCAATGCATTTGATTAAATGCTGAGCACTTTCAGCTGCCCAAAAAACTTCAGCACAGTAATTGTATTGTATTGATGGCAAAGGGGAATTGACTGTACTTTTCAATAAAGCTGTGTGCTGCCTGTTACAGTGCATTTCCCCCCATGTAGAACTCAAATGTATTCTACTCAGTTATCACTCTACTGACTCACTGCAGCACCTCTCTCTGGGCATATAAGATAGTCTGAGCTGGACTCTAAGATTACAGGTTTGTTGTTGCTCAGCAGCAGACAGTGGAGCTGTTCTGAACAGGGGATCCTGCCATCAAGCTATCTAATTAGGTCAGAAGGAAACTGAAACCAAACTGAGCAGTGGACACCAGAGAGATGCAGTTGCTTTGATTCCCGTTTTATCTTGTCGTCTTATCCAAATTAGTTTGAGAGTTGAATAATTGTGTTACTCTTGATTGTCTGAGAGTTGCAGGCAAACTCTGGCGTGACAGTTACAACACCAAAAGATTTTAGAAGCGCAAAAACTTCCTTATTTCTGATAGGTTTTGAGCAAGAGTAAAAAAGCAGATAGATTGACCAGATTGTCATTTTTTTCAAACAAAATTACATCAAATCTTCTCCATGTTGAATCATTGTATACTTTATAGATCAAAAAATCAATGGAAAAAGTCATTAAAAGGCTAAATGATCATAAATGTCCTTTAGCGACACATATTTACACTCACAGAGGAGGACTGTGCTGCCCTCACTGAGGACACTTAACCTTGTGAAACAGGAGATAGTTGCCCCTAGAAAGGTGACCTAGTCCTCCCAGTGTTTTATAACAAGCCACAGCCCTATAGATCTAGGTCATTTATGATCAGCCTTCAACGGAACACCGAACCCTTTATCTAACAGATATGTGGTGCTCCAGCACTGTTAGGTAAATACTAAAACCAGGACAGCCTGTGGTAAACCAGAGGGTTCATCCTCAGTAAAGCCAGAGAGACAACCGATTTCAAAAGGCCTGACTCATCTGAAGTGTAGAAAACAGTCTGGCCTGTAACTGGTGGATTCAAAAAGATACTGAGACTGGGTCAGAGTGAAAGACTGCAGTCATCTGTTGCCATGAGATAAGGGGGCTTTTTCAAGCGAGCTATGTTTTCTTTTCCCTGTGCCTCGGATAGGTTGTATGAGAGAGAATCACACTAAAGGACAGTTTGTTACAGACATTTGAAGAGTTGCTGAACCCCCTAAACTGTGCAATAACAAAACTTATCCCAATTGTTACCAAATTTATAGTTAGTCATTGTTTGTTTGTGTTGTTGTTGGAGATTATGAGTTAAAAGTTGTAGGCAGTTGACTTTATCTCCCTCACTCACGATGTGCTGGTTGTCTTGGTCCTGCTGTTAACAGCAGAGTCAACAATCTGATTTCTGGTTGTTATGGTTTAGTCTTAATGCATCAGAGTAGATTTCTTAGTGATGCAGGCTAGTTTGCTGTTTTCACAATAAAGAACAGGCCAATTTTCTTGTAATAATAATGTATTTTCTTGCAGGAGTCTGATATGAATCCAGTTTTACAAAATAATTGCTTTTATCTAGACTGTTATTGTGCTGTTGTATTTTTGTTGATATCTGGCTTAGACTTGTGTTCTTATTCTTACTTATTTTCTTTTTTTCCTTTAAATATATATATATATTTGTCTTCTCTTAGCAGTTGATCCCTATTTTTTTTTCTGCAACCCCTTTGGGCTGTTAATATTTCTCCAATGTGAATCACCAGCTCAGTTTCCTTGAATGTGATCAATAAGCAGAAGTACCTCCTGTTCCTTCCTGTGTGTGTCACTGATGTGTGTTTGTTTACCCCCCACTCTTATCTGTCTCCTCTTTAGGAAACTGCCAGCTCAGTGTACCTGGTAATGGAGGTAAGCCTGCTGTGATGTTGGGCTTTGTTTGCTCAGGGCTGTATTGTCTCAGCTTTTGCTGGCAGCTCTGACAGGACCTGGGCTATAATTAGCTCTGTCCAGAGGACTCAAAGGGGGGCAAATAGCTGCCAGTCAGCCTCCAGATGCTGTTGGGTTTTTTACTGTGGCTTAGGGGTGTGACGGTACACTCAGCTCATGAGACGAGATGATACACGATACAGGGTTCAGTGAGACGAGATGATATTTTAACACTGCTTTCAAGAAAACTTTAAATATATGACTTGAAAAAATTAGCCTTTTATTAGACCAAGTTACAAATCAATGTAGGTGCACTTTGAAATAATTTTGAACTGTACATGCATGAACTATGCACAAGATTGTAGCTTCTAAACTTCTTTCTACAAATTAAATATATAAAACAAAAAGAAAGCATTGATAACAAAATAAATAAAACTAAGTTTTCTTTTTTAAGTGCAAACACTAAGTGCAAACCATAATCAGAGTAGCACTTTGTCAGTAGTGTTAGCCGTGGTGTGGGCAGTGTTTTCTTCTAGTGCTTACAGATTGTTCCTGTCTTGTCTGTCACTTTGTGGCTGTTTATTATTTCCAGCAGGTAACCCCAAAATGCTGACACACAAAAGATTTAAAAAAGGCAGGGCCATCTTCAGTGCTAATATCTTCAGACTGACATCATACTAGCTGCAGCTGGATATGCTACTTTGTGAGACAGCCTTTCACCTAAATGAGAGATGTCATCACATTTTATTATAGCAAGTTCTCATCACACCCCTGCTGTGGCTTATTACTTTATAGGCTATTTGATAAAGAGCAACAGGTATGACAAGGATTGGCAATCATAAAATCCTATTAATTATTATATAAACACTTGTGTCAGTTTTTAAATGCAGGTTTCATGGCATTTTAATTTATTTTTTTCCCAGCCTCATCTTGACTACGTGTGCTTTAAAGGTGCATACAATATTGTGTTTACATAATTGCCTGCCAAAGTGGGAAGTTTAATGAGACTCCACTTTAATGCAAAAGCTAGCCAGCTAAAATAAGAGCCACACAGTGAATCACCATACATAGTTTGGTTTGTTCAGTGTTTAGCAGCTGTATATTGTTAAGTGTGCATTTTTTTCCCCTGTGCATGTGTGGGTGTTCTTCAGGACCCCACCATCAAAAACATGTATAGGATAGATAAATTCTCCTGTGGGTGCCCTTAAGTGCAGCACTGGCTAAGAGCTGGAGTTTGTCCTCAGCAGCAGTACAGTGGCTGCACACTGCTCCATAGGGATAGGTCAATTGCAGAGACCCAGTTTCACTATGTTGCACTAAATATGATTATATGTGATGATTAGAAGTACTTCTTATAAAATTTCCACAATAATTGTGCTCTAAGACTTTGTTCAGATTGCAGGCAAATCAGTTTTTGTTCCACTAATCAGATTTTTTAAGGCAAACTCTCCACGCTGTTTTTTTCCAAGTGATGAGATCAAATTTGTGTTTCCAGACGTCACTATCTGCACGAGTTGCCGTGGTCATGAGTCATAGGCGTCAGTAGCTCTGTACGTTAATGACATGCTTTTCTGTCATGGAGGCATTTCCTTCCTGCAAAAGCCCAGCAAACAATTTCTTTCAGTGTTTATAGACTGCTGATGTCTGTGTTGTCCTTCATAACACTCTGTTGGACGCAGTATGGATTCTGCTCCACCACTCAGATTAACTTAAGTTATTGTTGTGTTGAAAGTGATGCAAAAAAACACTTTGAACTCCAATTTTAGTGCCCAATATATCTGGGCTGAGACACATTTATGAAAATCTGATTGAAATCACATTTCAAATCACCTCCAAATGTGGCTCGGATCCTATTTTCTAAAATCACGTCTAATGTGGCTTTTTTTTACTGGCTAGACTTTCTACAATCAATCTGGAATTCAATCTGGATATGCTATGAAAATAACCTTGGCTGGCAGTCTTAACAAGGCCAAAAGGTCAACCAATATGCCATTCCAATAAACCATTAAAATTAAGTTTGCTGTTTACAAACAGGGTTACCAAAGCTAACTCTATTAATTAGTGTTATTTTCCGGTTTTATCACTGTCAGAAAGAGAAAATGACATGTGAGGCAGATTGTCAGAGTCTTACTTGTCTTAACACACCTTGTCCTTTCCTAGCTTCAGTCATATTGATGTTGGGATAGAAAGTGAGAGTATAAGCCTGGTAACACATCAGTCTTCAGCAAACCACTGCTCTGATCTCAATTGCTTTCTAGCCCCTTTAGAGAGCAGGCAATGTCAGACACTTATTCACTAAAGTTACTCATAAGCCCTTCGTGTAACCCTGATGTTATGCCTTTTCATCTCTCCCTCTCCTCTTTTTGCTCTCTCTTTCTCTCCCTTCTGTCTCTTTCTAATCCCAGTACTGCAATGGAGGTGACCTTGCTGACTACTTACACTGTAAGTGCAAGAAGACTTCTTTTTATAATGAGCTCACAATGTCCAACAGTAGAATGAGCCTGAATCTCTTGAGTGGAAATGCTACAAGCAAGCAATAAAGGCATTTTAATCACAGTGCTGTCACTCGAAATGAAAACACATGTTCTGGGGATCCAAAAAAAATGATCATTGTAGAGGCACTGTTAGTTAAGATATTGAGTAGAACAAGAAGAAGAGTTATTTTTCAGTTGTGGCAGATCTGCAGAGAAGATTGAAGTGCTTATATTTGCCCCAGGGCTGCCATTCAGGTCATAACTGTGTTTTTGTAGGCATCCTGTATGACTGCAGGAAATGGCCTTTCATCTGGGGCCCTGAAGACAGAGACAGATTGGCTGCTTCATGAACTTGGAAGACCTGAGGCAAAAATTAGAGTTTGACATACAGTGTAATAAAACCACACAGAAGTTCCCTGTGATGTTCTACCTTATTTACTCATCATATAAGAGACATACAGTACGTTGTCTCTTGGAAATGTGATTTTAAGCCTTAAAAACTGTGAGAGTCGTGATGATAAAATAAATTCTGCAGTTCTGTCCACGTTGGCCACATCTCATAAACTGCAGTGCTCTCAATAGCCACAGACTCGTGGGCAGGATGGGAAATAAGACGTCAGCCACTTGCCATTTGCAGACAAATTATAGCTGTAGCTGCTAACTTTGGCTGTCAGGTACTCAGAGTAGAGGACCCATTCCAATAATAGTCTCTGCCTGTGTTGTTACGCAAAAATTTTCATAAGAGTTTTTGGAGCCTCTGTGATTTATGAGTAAAACTTTTTTTCCCTTGCAAAAGTTAAGTCTGAGCCTGGCTTTAAAAAAAATGTTATGAAAGGGAGGTGGAGCCAGAGAGGGACTCTCATACAGAAACACATCACACCACCGTGAGATGAAGGAGATGAGTGGAGAGGAGGAGGGAACAGGGAGCAGGAGGTGGCAGTGGGGTGATGTGAGACAACAGAGAGGGAAAAATACAGCCTGCAGGTATTTTACAATAAAAATGAGCCGGTCTGTTTTGTGAAAGATGTATCCATGGTGTATCAGGAAAAAAAACAGAACTAGAATTCAGAGCAATTCCTATGAGAATCAAAAAAGAGGATCATGTTGTCCTTTTGTGTCCACTACACCCCCACATTGTGACCTCAGAAGTTAATTCCACATGCACGGTACACCTCATCCCCCCGGTCTACCAAAATTGAATTGTTTTTCACTAACCTTTCATTTTCTTTGCCTCTCGTTCCTCTGCAGCCAAAGGCACCCTGAGTGAGGACACTATTCGGGTTTTCCTGCAGCAGATTGCAGGGGCCATGAGGGTCCTGCAGGCCAAAGGAATAATCCACAGGGACCTGAAACCTCAGAACATTCTGCTCTCCTACCCACCAGGACGCAAGTCGCACTCCAACAACACCTGCATTAAGATCGGTAGGTTTTGGTGGTGTGACAGTCTGTGTGCACTTTTCTTCAACAGTTTAAAAGAAATTATTATATTTTTATTTTAAAATATTGCAGTACTAGGTGTAATTCTGTAGTATCTATTGATTATAATGGGCAAATAAGTGTATTAGTCCAAATTAAATGTGCAAAAACATCTTATCATTTCACACATGAGAGCACAGCTTGCATTTGGGTTTGATGAGAAAACACCAGGACCCTCTATAGCATGAAGTTAATGGGATTTAATGAGGCAGCACACATGGAAATCTCCACACTGTAATCAGGCTCTTTACACAATTTTACTGCAGCAGGGCCTGTTAAAGATTTCCATGAGGTCATTTATTACACTAGGATTGTAAGACTGGACTTGTTGGAGGACATTGATTAGATGAAATATAAAATCTAACATTTTTCCTCAGCAGAAAGGCTAATCTTTACTCCATTAAAGCATTTTAAAAATGGAAAAAGGAAGAGAAACGTGCTCACAGATACAATATGCATGTATCTCATCAGTTTTCACTGATTTGACCCAAAGGATAACATTGGTGCAGCAACAAGAGATCACCATAATAAGTGTCATGACCGAGTACAGAGAGCAAGTGTGTGCTGTTAAGCTGTTTGGAAACTCGGCTAATCTTCAATCCCACGAATTCTTGTTCCTCTAAGAGAACTTATTTGCTTTATGCGAGTGAAGTGTGAGGGTTGGTGTCAGTCTCAGTCACTGCAGAGTGATAATAGCCTCATGACTGGGAAAACTCACTTAGTTACACAAACAAGCACACACACACTCATTGTTCTTATATAGGATCAAGTACTGCCACACAAGTTCATTCATAAAGGCACAGGGAGAGCTTAAAGGTGATTTTGGTGGCTTGTTAAAAAGACTGACTGCTTGCACTTCGGGATATTAAAGTGACATTAGTTGAGTTAATTATGTTGTAAACGATGAATCAGTTTTTACTCCTCTCTACAATTTTACTGTAGAGCAAACTGATCTGTAGTTTTATTGGGTGGATATCAGTGTGATGAAGCTGCATTGTCATCATACCTGTAATCATAGTAATGATGGTGAGAATCTCCATCCTAGCCATTATTTGTAGAGCATTATAGATGTTCAATTGGATTTTAGAATAAAGAGACAGTTTGGAGAAACATTTGCAGTTTTTCTTTGGGTTGTGCTCTTCTGTTTTTCTCTACTATCATGGGCTTGTGATGTTCCACATGGTCTCCATACTTTCTGGATAAACATATATTAACAATATTTACTGCATCCACTTATAGCACAAAATGTCAACTAACTTCCTCTTCTGTTTTCTCTTGTTCTTTATGCCTCCTGCTTTTCCTCCCTCCCTCACTCTTTCTCTGTGCAGCGGACTTTGGCTTTGCCAGGTACCTTCAGAACAACATGATGGCTGCAACCCTCTGTGGGTCCCCCATGTACATGGTAAGCACATTTATAGGTTTTCTAGATCTGAGTCAAAACAGTTGTTAAACCCAAACAAAATTTGACTTTGCCTTAAGTTAACAGCATCTTGAGCAAAGAGTGTTTCTTTATTTTTAAATTAAAAAAATAACATTTTGTCTTTTGGAAAACACAGTTTTTAGTAGAGTCCCGCTGAAGTTGCTGGATCTCACCATGTTTTCCTCACTAGGCTCCTGAGGTCATTATGTCCCAGAACTACGATGCCAAGGCTGATCTGTGGAGCATAGGGACCATAGTGTTTCAGTGCCTGACCGGGAAGGCTCCTTTTCAGGTAAAACACACTACATTCCAAAGTGTAAAGCCGATGACTCAGCCACACATTCTACTGCATACACACTTTCTTTTTTTTGGCATGATATGATTCACAGATATTTTCTCAAACTGTCATTCAGGGATTGGCCAGCAGCTATTTTCAGCAACTTTCTCACTGCCAGTTTCAGTACTGCAACACCTCTTTTAGGTTCCTCATCCCTCTCTTGGCTGGTCTTACCCCACACTGTACACACTGGCCAAGGTTATGCTAAGCTAAAATTGATGTAAATGTTTCTGCACTGTATCTGCTTTTATTTCTATGAAAGAAAGCCTCTCGGATGTTCCTAGTTTTGTAATGGTTGTATCTCTGACATCAAAATAAGTTCTGATCTGGATTCTTTGTTGGTCTTTATGTGTTCTCCGTCTGGCCACCTTATGAGTATGTGAGTAATATACACATAATGTAAGTGTGCTTATTTGTAGTATGTATATATCCTGCTCTAGATAATGACATTAAAGCAAGTATTGTTATTAAAGTGTAGGAAAATGTGCTGTATTTAAAATGGTACCAAAATAAAGTGCATTAACACAATACATTGCAGAATATTCATGTAACATTTCTTTAGCCTCGTGAGAAACTGCAGCACAGACTTGGCTGCTGAAAGTGTTCAAACAGGCTGTGTCTTCTCAGCAGATCATGTGAAAGATGAGCATAAAACCAGCAGTTTGCCTCAGCTGACTCGAGCGATGCTGATGAAAGATGAAACACATAACTCGTATCGAAAGACCTTTTCTGAACTTCTGAACTGGTTACGCAGCATTTTCTAAACAACTCGAGTGGCTCCACTTTTTGACAGGCATCTTAAAACAGGGTTTCATGTCATTATGTGTCATTAAGTGAGCATGTCATTAACAGAGCCTGGCACAAAGTTTAGTCTGAGCAATGACGACAAGCTGTACAATTACTGTAAATGTACATTCACACTCTTAATTATACAGATATTTACATGTTTTCAACTATCTCATCTGTCATCTGTAGGCTAGTAGTCCCCAGGACCTCCGGCTGTTCTATGAGAAGAACAAGACTCTCAGCCCCAAGTAAGTAGTTACAGTCAGATGACAGCATAAATATTTCTCAGATGGTTATCAGATCCTACAGTAAAAGTATATTGAAGTTTGGATTTTTTCTTTCTGCATTGCTCTTTTAAAGATTTGGATAAAATTAAAAACTTTACTTTGATGCATCTTCACAATAGAAAAAAAACACTGAAAAGTGTAACTCTTACCTAAAGCAATCTTTGAAAATGTTTCTGTCATGTTACATTGCCATTAAATCAGATATTTTAGCAGAACAGCTGTAAAATATCAGTGCTTTGATATTAAAAAGACCAAAACAAATCTTCTCCAAACAGAAATGCTGCCAATTAGAGCCTGCCAGCTGGGCTGTTTTAACAGTTGAACAGCAGCTAGTTTACAACATTGTTAGAATTGAAAGGCCCCCAACAAATCCCCGACAATGAGTCTTTTACAGCACAGTGTCTGTACGCTTTACATTCTAGTTATTTTTTACAGCTGCCCAATGAAAGTCTGAAAGCCTACCTAAAAAAATATGTTTTCAGTAACATTACAGTCTCATTACCTGTGGAAGACAGCATCAGAATTTATATTTTCTGAAAGGAACAAATATCATTTTCCCAGTTATAGTAAAAAAAAAACACAAAAAAACAGAGTAAACCAGTCTAATAGTGTTTCTGTGTCTGTAGCAATAACCTTCTGTTGTGTTATCTGACCTTAAATGGACTGATTTCTATGCACAGCAGCACACACTGACTGTGTTGTTCTTTGTTTACAGCATCCCCAGAGAGACTTCAAGCCATCTGAGGCACCTGCTGCTGGGTCTTCTGCAGCGCAACCACAAGGATCGCATGGACTTTGGTGGGTGAACTTCAAGCACAGCACAGCTGAAGAAATGGTTGTCTGTGTAGTGTTGATGCACACCTACACTGATGACCTACTGACATAGCATTTTATAATAATTATCTAGTCACAGACAACAGATGTAATAAATATCCCTGTGAATATGGGAAATGGCATTTACAATTCAACATGAACACACCTGGTTATTCATTATCACATAATCATAACGTTATCTAGGTTTGTAATCATGGGCCTGCAGGTGTGTCTCATCATCTCAGCCACTATGAGATGGTTAAAAAACTTGAAAAACCTGAAAAGGTGTTTTCCACGGTGTCCTGGTTTCCATCAGAGTACTCCAGGTTGTGTCTAGTACCCTCAAAATCAGGGATAAGGTCTCATCCAGGTTTCTCAAACTAGGATAAACTGTTTACTTGCACAGACATGACCAGGATACTAATGTGTATGTAAGTGCACTCAAAAGAATTTTGTTTCATTCTGCTTATTTTTTAATTAAATGTTTCACAACCATCCTAATCACCCTTCATCAACAGATCAGTATTACACATCAATGCAAATATGCCGGAATTAGCACAACTGCAGAATTTCATTGGTAGTCTCGAGGCAGACACGAGAGGAGATGGATTATGTGCATCTGTGTTGTATTTGTATCTTGTCCTGTTTCAAAGATTCTGAATGTGGGAACAAAAATTCAGTTTCACTTCTTCTGTGTAATTACACATAATAATATACTTATACGTATCATTTATCCTTGTGTTGACAGATGAGTTTTTTTCTCATCCTTTCCTGGAGGCTAGCTCATCCATGAAGAAGAGTAAGTAAATATTAACAATACACTTTTTTATAGAGCTTAGATTCATATTTGTCAGTGATGCATAACTTCAGGACTGGTTGTGAATTGTATATATGTAATTATCTTGCACCTATGTTGTGTCATGCAAGAGGTGTGTTCAAAAAACTTGCAAGACTGTGCTTGTTGTGCATGAATTGAGCAAATTGCAGTAATGTGCATATAAAGCAGGTGCCAGCTGAAACTTTCACGAGTTTGTATTCCGAGCTTCATTTCCAGTTTTATTTGAGCCTAATCTAGGGAATAGAAGGGATAGAAATACATTGTCATGTTGGAGAGCCCAGTTGCCTGCAGGCCACAGGTCAGGTTGTTTGCACTATTCTTTTTAGTAGTACTTGGCCTTAACAGTTTGACCTTGGTGGACAAACTCACCCCACATATGCTGCAGAAAAGAAAAGATGAGGAAAAGTTTATGCTCCTGATTTGAAGTACCTTCTTGCCATTGGTGAAGATCCTCAACATAAAATCTGGGTCATTCCAGGTCTGTCGATGGAGATCTTCGAGACTCCCATCACAGTGCTGCTTTTAAACAGGAGTCAGCCAATCGTAAATGTGCACTTATCGTTGGTCACAAAACTTGTATAACTCAGGTGCTAAGGATGATCAAGTGATATTACTTGGAATACTTACTCATGAAAGTTACTGTTTGCACCTGTCACACGCACAGTGCAGTGCAGCGCTTCATGCATGCACAGTAGGAACAGTCTCACGAGTTTCTGATTGTACTTTGTTACACATCAGTTAACTAACTATGCGTTTTCTGAAACCACATTTGCTTAAAACAGTAACAAAACATCACATCACCTCGAAATAAAGTATAACTCTGAAATAATTTAAGATTGAACTAATATCAAGACTGTAGTTTTCATTTAAATTATGCTTTTGTTCCATGTGGCAGTAGAGTCAGCCCCGTAGAGATGTTAGCTGATGATGTTAGCATGAAAAAAAAACTAGTATTTCCTGTTATAAAAACAGCATAGAACAACCCATAATAGATGCCCTGTGGAGTTTTGTTTTAAACAAAGTTTCTGTTTACATTCGATGTTGCTCACTAAAACCACATCTCCTTGAGTTGCTAACCGATGCGTTGCATTTCGTTAAAGCAACTCCCACTGTGTCCATGACCTGCTTCCCAAGCTCTGCATCAGCCAGCTCGTGTAGCAGCTCCTCCACCTCTCACCTCGCCTCACCACCGGTTCGTGTTTATTATTCCTGTTTTCCCTCTTTGTTTCTCTGTCTGTATCTGAGTAATGAGGCTGTGTTTTTTTCATGTGTAGACAAAGTTGCCAACCAAGTCAGCACCTATTTGCTCTTTCTTTACTGTTTGCTTCTATTATCATTTCTTTCCTTGTTTATCTACCACCTTCTGTCTCCCTGACTCTGCAGCAGTCTCTTGCTGAGGTTCAGCATTTGCGTGCCAAGGCTCTGGCCTCCCCTACCCAGGAGGCCGCTGGTTTTCTCCTCAAGGACTCGTCTGGAGGTGGCGGCAGCAGCAAAAACTCCTCCTCCTGTGACACAGATGACTTTGTCATAGTGCCTGCTCACTTCACCAGTAAGGAGAGATTTTATTTTCCTCTATAGGATCCTTACCTAAATGTCAAATGCAGCTGTGCATAGTCACAGCCTTTGCTTCAGCTCTGTGGAATTACTGCTGAAGTATTTGAAGTCATCATTTATTTATTTTTTTTCATCAACAAGCTTTTATGTGGCATTTAAAAACTGGAGCTCCACTCTATCCAAACATCTATTCTCTGTTGTTCTTTTCAGTCTCTGTTCTTGATGTTTATTATTCAAATATTAGAATGTAAAAGAGGTCATAAAATGCCCTTTTCACTCTTTGATGAATTTGCTCTTCTTTTGATTTTCCTGCTTTACCAGCGGGTGAGCTGACATGTGAGAGTAAAGTGCTGCAGGACAGCCTGATGAACAGCGGGTAAGGAGCCATGACTGATTATTCAGATATTGACATCATCTGTATTGCACAAAGGCAGTGTGGTTATGGCATTGTGTTTGAAAACATACCTGATGAAGACAAAAGACTGTCAGTAGTTGAATGGATAAAAAAAAGAGAACATATGCTGTTTTCCTTTTCAAATAACAGTGCCCTGAAAACATCTTGCCTGTGTTTCTCCTCCCTCTCTTTAATCAGCTCCCTTCTTGCTTCGGCTGGTCTGTGTAGTCAAGCCAAAACACCACCACACTCACCTTCCTACAGCGGGTCTCCAAGTCCTGTCAGGTAACAGCACAAAGCTGGATGTTGGTTGTGTTGAAAGCTGTGGTGCTGTGTAGCTCAGAGGGCAAGACACTGTGATATATAAAAATGGTTGCTGGCAGAAGTAGAAGTAGTTGCAGTTATCAAAGTAGCTGGTGGAAAAGATTAAATTCCCTTATATCTGTTTCATTAATTGGTTCCATGCTTTGCAGCTCACTAAAGCAGTATAATACAAAGGGAAGTTCTGTTATTTTTTTTAAACCTGAGCCCTGTTACAATTTAGTGTCTATAAATGACTAATTAGTACAAAGGTTTTGTAATTGGTCCAGTAGACCACCACATTGGACAGCTGGAAAACAGCTGAAAAACAGCTGCAAAGACCGCATCACAATCCTAAAATGGTAAGGGTATTTGAATTGGAACAAACTCTTTAAAACACAGAAGTCACACAAAAAAACACAACTTTGCAAGCCAGCTTTAGACAGGAAATCCCTTGTTCTGCAAGGTAAAATTCCTGTTTTTGCTAATGGAGTCTGGTAACTGGAACAGAGTGATAGAACGGCTGTTTCTGGTTAAACAGAATTTTATGCTTCACCAAAAATAAAACTATGAGAGGAGGCTGTTTCACAGCCACCAGCTGAGGCCATCTACTGGTACAACTCCTTTGCACCTAAAAGATAACACACTCCAAAACATATAAAAATAGGGCTCAGATTTTAGAATACTAGAATTACCCTACCAGGCACAAAACTTAATGATCAAATGACTTAAAATAATGGACTATGCATGTCCTAACTATGTTATTCTTTTGACACCTTTGGGTTTGTTTGCATTTTCAGAGCTAAAAAGCTTGAAGTGTGTAGATCTTAGTATTTTATCTGCATGAACATATTTTCTAAAGTATTAGCTGTGCTGAAAGTTCTGAAAGTTTTTTCAAATTTTTAATTTGGAAGGTGGTATAACTAACTCAACTCATAGTTATTAGTTTTAGTTTTTATACAACAAAGGCTGTATGAGCTTTGTAGAATTGTAACAGATTTCAGTGTTTTCTCCAGAATATTTGGTGTTCTGTTGAAAGTGTTAAAACCTCTCTGTGTCCACACTCTCTCCTCTGTGGTCTGTTCCCCCGGCACTCTGTGTTCTTCTCACTGTTGTTGGCAGGCCCAGCGAGTTCCCAGGAGGTAACTATGTTGGTAGCTATGGAAACCATGGTCAGTCGTTGCCTATCCCAGTCCCCACTCAGCTCCAGAACTACCAGCGCATGGAGCAGAACCTCCATTCAACCAAACAGGATGGCTCACCACGGTCTGTATCCTCTGAAACTCAAACATGCACAAGTTGCAATGGTTGTAAATGCAAAATAGTATTTAAATGTGTCAATGTGACAGCACTGACTTGTGAACTTTTTATTATTAGGCTGTCAACACCAGTTCGCCGCTGCAGCAGTGGGAGCTCCCTGGGCTTTGCACGGACCGGGCCTTCACCACCCTACGGGCAGGGAGCAGTCACCACCAATCGCAGGCTGTCCCTGGGAGGCGCCAGACCTCTTCAGCTCTCCCCACAAGGTAGCACAGAGGCTAATCTTTGCTCTGTAAACCTCATTCACAGATCCAGATAAAAGCTTTCTTTATACTGTATTTACACCTTGAAAGAAAACTTAAGTGATACAAAAGGATCAGTGTCCCTTTCACAGCTAACTGGTTGTTGGCTTTATTGTAGTGTAACTTTGGAAAACTGGTGACATGATGAGTTGTAAGCAATTCAACTGAATAGGGATTTTTTTTGTTTTTAAAAATGAAATTTCAAGTATTTTTAGAGGCCTGAAGAGCAAGAAGTATTCAGTATTTGAAAAAAATGCAAAAATTGAAAGAAATAAGAATAAAATTTTCGTCTTATGCTTTTGTTGATTAGGATGGATTGATCACATTGATAAATCCCTTTAATTCATTTATGAAGAAAAAATATACAGCAATGCCTGGTTTGAACTTGTCATAGATGATGATGAGCTGCTCTTCTTTGTATTCATTGTTAATTGAGGCTGGATCTTTAGTTGGACAGAACAAGAAACTGAAGGACTCTTGGAACCTCTTACATTTTTCTTTATATTTATTTTTGATTAAATGATAAATTTATTCGTCAAAATAAACAGGAAAATTAAATACAAAGTAATCAATTGTTTTATGCGGTGACTAAAAATTCAAGAGGGGGCAAACAGGGAAATAAGGTCTGCCAAGTGTTTCTCTAAGTTATCAGAAGTTTTGAAAGTTCTTTGTTGAGACAATGAACCATCATCCTACATGCACAAAACTCTCTTTTTCACCACCCGTTATTCTCCTTCCTGCCAGTCGTTGCTCTCTACTCCTCTGTGCCTCATGCTGGCACAGTTCCTCTGCTGTCTGGTGGTGCACGCCAGCAGGGCAGTGGGGGAGTTAGGCAGAACTTGTCCGTCTCTGCTGTCCCTCGGTAGATGTGTTGTCTTGTTCTGTCTGACATTTCATTATTCCATGCCACCTGCTGTCTAAAAGCACAAATATTCTCACCGTCTGACATCCCACAGCTCCTCAGAACACTGAACCCAGGCCGACTTGTCATCAACACCCACAGACGACAGGACTTGGCACTCGACTCCACAGTGCCCCCTGTTTGTTAGAGTGTGCAAGTGGCGGTGGCAGGCAGAAGATCAGGAAGCAGCATTCAGACCCTGTGGTGGCCCCATCAATGGGCCTCATGACCGCTCGCCCTCTACACTCCTCCCCTAGACTCAGTGAGCTGATGCAGCGTAGCCCCCTCCCCACCATCCTGGGCTCCCCCTCCAGGGTGAGTCAGTTGTGTGTGTGTGTTAATGTGTCTGTGTGGGTTTTCTTTAGATGCACAGAACAAGAAAAGACAACCAGAAGGTTTAAACAAACCTCTGGTGCTTCTCCCTTGTCTCTCCTAAGACCGTCCCTCCATTTGAATTCCCAAAGCCTCCCAGCTCTCCCAACCTCGTGACCTTCCTGACACAGCAGGGTTTGGTCATCGGGCCCCCATGCAGCAGGACTGCACCAGCAGAGCCCAGAGAGCCAGGACAACAAGCACCAACACAGGTCACCCAACCTGCTCACTGCATCCACAGGCTGAATGATGACACAAGAGGCTTCGGAAGGTTAGATTGTTGTTTTTCCTGTTTTTTAATGTTATGTTTGTCACACTGATGCTGTATAATACATCATTTACCTAAAGAAAGAGGATAGACAGGAGTGCTTGTGCAATGCCAAACTATTTACGTTTAAAACAAATGATTTTGAAAATTGGAGAGTTTTGTTGCAGGGTTTAAATTTTATATTGTAACTCCTTGCACTTCAGTTACCTATGACATTTTTAATTTTTTTCTAATGTAGTTTTCATTTCATAAATAAATTACATTACATTTTAGAAGGTGAATATCATTGTAGAGGCTCCTCATATATGTAGAAAAAAGACAAAGACAGGTATTGTTAAAATCAGTGAGCGAGGAAAAAATAAGTGAATAAATAAAGCTGATAAAAATGTTTGTTAAACAAGAATGTTCATATACCACTTTCTTTTCTCTCCATATCCTCTGCTCTGTCTCTGTCTCTGTGTCTTGTCTGTCTGGTGCAGGTCTCAGAGTGCTGGTCGTCTCTCTGACATGCTGCTGATGGCTGCCTTTGGACCAGTCGGACTTGTGGGGGACCGAGGCAGCACAGAGAATCTGACCTCTGAAAAAGCCATAGACATAACAGGTAGGCGTGTTTTATGGACTGCCATCAACAAACACACATATATAGTTGGGATTTAAGCATATTTACACAGCTCCTTCTATCATGTAGCATTCTTACTTTGAAGTTAGATGCTTACGAAAAACTGTTATTTTTAACTAGCAGTTTGTGGTATTTATTATAAAATTAAAATAGTTAGTGATGTACACATCTAATTGTCAGTGTTCCACCTTCCTTCCTCCTCAACCACTTTTCTTTTCTGCCCTCTAGTGTCCCCCAGTGGTGGGGGAGGCCTTGCGCCTGGTTCTAGCGGCCCAGCACAGGTGGTTTTCACTGTGGGCTCTCCTCCCAGTGGCAGCACCCCACCTCATACCTCCAGACAGAGGAAATACTCAGGTAGCTCATGTGAAGCCTAAACACGACTAAAGTACCAGTCCCTTTTGCAGCAAATATGAATCATTTTCCACCAACACAGTGGCATTTATATTACACTCTGCACATGATACAGCACAGACCACTGTGAGGATAATACTCTCATTTTCCATGATGTGGAAATTTAATTAAATGTCATAGAGGTAAGCATAAAAGGTTGTTCTAGTGGCCAAGGTTGAAATGAAGCCCAACTGTGGAGAGAAGTAGTAAAATTATTTTTAGAGAGTAATAAAATGACTGCTTTTCCTAACACACAATTTTCCAAATGGTAATTGGCACTTGGAGCTTTTTAAAAAAGGCAAATTCATAAAAATCTTGGTAGTTTTAGATCATTAACTGAAAAGCACTGACAAGATTTTGATTGCCAAAGACAACAAGCAGCATGAAAGGTAGTTAGTTACTGTACAAAAATGAAAATGCTGAAATGTCTGTACAAAAGATTAAATAAATAAAATATTTTTTGCCGTCTTTATTTGACTCCTGCAGGCTCCTTCACTTCAGTCAGCCCTGCAGGCTCCTTCACAAGCCGCTACCCACAGACAGGCACCTACCTGGATGGCTTTGAGGCTCCTTCCAGTCCTCGCTACAGTTTCACTGATCCTATCACAGCCAACATGGGCGGTCCAATAACCTTTGAGGCGCCTGAGCTGCCAGAGGAGACATTGATGGAGGTGAGAAGCAGGTTTTATGCACAGCTCTGCAAAGATGTGAAAAAGCAGTTGTCTGTTTGATCGTGTGTGTTCTATTTATTCACTCAGCAATGAATCTTTTTGTTGTGTGTATCAATAAAGGGTTCATTCTCACATAATCTTGAAATAGAGAATCCTTCCAGAGAGTGTGAGCTGTGAGAAAGTGAGATAAGAGCAAATTGTGGTTGAAGTATCTTTAGCTTAAGAAATTGTTGCAAAACAGCTCACGGTGGGGATCTGAGAGCAGAATAATGAAATGCATTGAATAACCTGTCTCCTCTTAATGCGGATTGAATGCATAATCACATCCTTGTGTCCTCTGTTTCAAATTCTCCCACTGAACCACCTCTTGCGTCTGTCGGAGAGCAGCAGGAGCACACAGACACCGTGCAAAGCCTGCGTTTCACGCTGGATTTCGCCTGCTGTCTGATGGAGGTGGCTGGAGCCCGTGGGGCCGCGGTGATTGGAGAGCTGGGGGACATTTCTCATCCCTGCGTCCTTCAGCAGCAGAGCCTGGTAGCAGATCAGATAAGCTCACTGAGCCGAGAGTGGAGGTAAGGCCACATCCACAGTGGCTGTGAGTCTTTTTTGATGGCAGTGAGGCTTTTTTTCAATCCAGTTTTTCACTCCAGCCTGGATCCTCCTGCCTTTGCTTTATGTTTGGTGGAAAAATGAGAAATAAACTAAGGTGAAAAGCAGCTTTTTTTAAGTGGAATAAATAAGAAAACCTATCTGTCAGGTCAGACTTTTATGTTGTAGTTAACTTTTTTTCAGAGCACTATGTTTATGTTTCTTCTAGGCTTGTAACATCTTTCAGTGACACAATATGTGGGCATAAGAATTACATAACATGGTCACTGTCCCAACATCATTTTCTTTTTTTTCTCTAAACTTAGTCAGTTGATGGACTATGTGGTTTACTGAAAATGTCTGCTCTGTACAGCAGCTGGGTCACAGCACAGATTATGAGGAGTCAGATTTACAGGATGAGAGTAAAGAGAGTTTACCAGGAAGACGATTGCAGAGGATGTTTGGTCAATCGAACAGCGAAACTGATTTCAGTTTTGGCAGTGTTTTAAGTTCTCAGTGCTATTAGAGACCTGATAACATTTAGTAGGGACAAGGAGTTGATTACCTGGCTTAGAAGTTTGAGGTTGCAGCTCTCCAGCTAAAAGATCACTGTGGCTGCACCTTCTAATTCTGTTCTTCCCTAAAATACCTTAAAATGATCAACAGTAAAAAAAAACAAACAAACAAACAATAAAAGAGACTGTTGTCTCATTTTGTAGACCCCTTTATAATGAATGGCTGTTGTAAGTGCTGCACTCACAGATGCACTTTATTTCCTGTTATGTGTACTTCATAGTTACAGTCGTGTTTCGCCGTGTTTTTAATGTGAAACTAAAGCAGTAGAAAATGTTCACTCACATAAAGTGCTTTTTAAAGTACTTTTGTACAATACTCTACAGATCATGACTGGTTTAATCTGTAACACCAGTGTTGTCCTGAGTCAATTATATGGCAGGAAAATGTCCTCAGAGCAGCATCCCTGCTTGGCACAACAAAATTTGTGTGCAGTTTTGAACCAAAGCAAACCAATGCTGACATACAAACAACAGAAAAAGAAAATAGAAAGAAGTTGATCTGTGTAAATAGAGTGCAGAGAAAAATGGGGGGTTGTACCTCACTCGCAGTGGCATCAAAGACAACAGACTGTAGACGAGTTTGAATATGAGTAGTGGTTTTTTTTTTTAAAGAAAAACTATAGTCTCAGTTCTGCTATACACAGCTATATTTCAGATGTTTTACTAACTCTCAGAATTAATTGCCCACATTGTCTTGTTTGTATATGTCATTTGTATGATTAGAATTGAAATTGAATCACTGTGTGTATGTGTGTGATTATCTTCCCAGTCATGCAGAACAGCTGGTTCTCTACCTTAAGACTGCAGAACTCTTGTCCACTGCCTTACACACCGCCATGGAGCGAGTCAAACAGGGCAAACTCTACCCATCTGCTACAGTCAAACAAGGTAGGAACCTAAGGTGTCTGATATAAATATATGAAGGAGAAATCAAAAATAGTTTTGAGTGTGACAAAATATACAGTAATTGTCTTTGTAGCATGTAAAGTAACATTCTTTCTAATGTTCTGCTAACACACAGTAGTGAGGAGGCTGAATGAGCTGTACAAGTCAAGTGTGGCGTCCTGTCGCTCGCTCAGCACCCGTCTGGAGCGCTTCTTTTCCAGGAAGCACCGTCTAATGGACCAAATCACCTCCATCAAAGCTGAGCGGCTGCTGTTTAGCCACACTGTGCAGATGGTAAGCCAGGGGGCAAAAATAGACTGCCTGGGAGAAAACGAGACAGTCAGTATTGACCTGCAGGCCATAGTGTAGTCATGAAGGGGATAGGTTAGGATTTTTAAAAGGGGATTGTATAAGATATTTATGCAATGATGATATCAGTGTATCACCTACAGTATATGGTGGTCGATATGCAGCCACTTTGTGAAGCACCAGAAATTCTGGTGTTGGAATCAAAGCTATGAACTGTTGTCGAGGAGGACAGCAACAAAACATGCTATAGCCTCTTAATGAAAGCCCACCTAAAAAAAAATCTGTACCATTCTACGCTGTGTATGGAATATTTTCACAGCTTTACCTTACCATCAGACAGTTCTTTCCAAAGAGAAACTGAAGCTGTTACATTGTTTTCTCCAAAGCAACCAAATTTCTTTAACAAAAAAGTTTTTTTTACCACACCAGAACATGGGATTACTGGTTTACAGCTGCCCTGACTGGTTAGTTTGTTTGAGTTTTACTGTGACTTCACTAAATCACTAAATAAATTAAAACACAGAAGTCACACAATAACGCTGACCAAGTAACTGATAAAGGCAGTGATTAAAAAACAACTCCAAAGTTCTGCTTCCTACAATAGTTCTCCTGCCTGCTTCTCCAAACTGAGGCTGTGCAGACCATCGTGTACATGTAGGTAATACACTGTGGATACAACTCCACTCCAAAAACATGAACTGTCATTTTAAAATACTGTGCCAGCAGGCTTAGAGTTAATTTGTTACTGACTTCAGTGCTTATCTCTCAGAAAATTTCCCTCCATCACTCTTCAATTCATTTCCTAAACTTAGGCTCCAAGCATTTCCTCCCAAACTTCTGCTCTAGGATCACAGGAATAGTGTGAAGACACTAAAGTAATTGGACTCTAATTAAAATGTTATGTAAATGTCTAAATGTATTTGTATATTCACTGAGAATAAAGTTACACATAAATGAACAGAAACACAAGTTGGTAGATGAAAGCCTTACAGTTTTTTAATTGTCATGGAACTAATACCTAACATATGTCCCAGCAATATTTCATATATATATAATTTTTTTTCAAATCAAAATGAATATATTTACCTGAACATCTGGATGTCATCTCAGGTTCAAGCTGCTGCGCTGGATGAGATGTTCCACCAAGGGGAAGCATCAGCCCTGCGCTACCATAAAGCTCTCCTGCTGATGGAGGGCCTGTCTATGCTGCTCACTGAACAGGAAGACATTGTCAGTGTTAGCAAATGTAAGTACATCTGTCAGCTCACAAAAAAGAGGGAATGTCTGCACTCAACAGCACCAGCCGTGGTTTGGTGTGTCCTTTTTCTGCGGCAAAATATCAACTTAAATGGTGAAATCTTCACTTTTGTTTTCCCCTTAGTTCAGAATGCTCCATCTGTACAGTGATGCTAATATTTTTGTCTGGTCAGGCAGCCAGTAGATCATAGAGGTGATACAACAGTTGAAGCAGAACTTACATGCTTGTCTTTGGACAGGACACCATTGCATCTGGTTGAGCAGGGCAGCATAGCCAAGACTTGCAGTTCTGACCCACCCACTGTCTTTTTTTTTTTCTGCCTGCAGGTAAGGAGTGCATCGAACGGCGCCTCACAGCTTTGCAGTCAGGGCTCTGTGTTTGAGAGTTCTTCGCTGCTTCTTGGAGTGTGGACATGATGTCAATCATCTGCACCCTGCAAATTACCAACGAACCACATCTGCACCCACGTTTCATGGTTTTCACTTAGAAAAGCTTCAGGTTTCACAAGAAAACCACAAAGCTTTGGTTTTCTACTGAACCTCACGGGGTTTGTGCTCTCTCAACAAGGTTTGGTCAGTGGCTGTGACTTTCCCAACACTAAACTTGCACCAGTGTTGAACACGAAGCACTTGCGCTGTGAAAGAATGTCTGCGCTCTCGTCTGTGTGAGAGGACTTTGGCCCTGGCACTGAAAATGATATTTTCTGCCAAGAAGCTTCCCTTCACTAGGCGTAACACATGCAGGAGCAGTTATTGCCAAGTAGTCACATACCCACAAACAGTACTTATTGAAGCATAAATAGACAGCGTTTTTGCTAGGCAGTTATTCATGCTACAAAATTTGCATTAGGCAACTCTATAGACAAAACGTTATATTTTTCCATGATCTTTAGCCGCAGGTTAAGTCCGGTATCCGCTGTACAACTACATACAGTAAGGCTGCGTGCTGAGGAAGACCAGAAATGGCCAAGTATCAGTCTCATCACATGTATGTTTGTCTTATACCCTTGTTTTCTTTCCTGGGTCCATTTCTTCTATTTTTTGTTGTTGTTGTTTTTCTTTTTTACATTGCTTGCTGAAGGGTGGTATAAATAGCAATGCTACAGGTGGTGGCTGGAAGTGCATACAAGCACTATTACAAAACTGTTGCCAAAAAGACTTTAAAAAAGTTGTTGTTGTGTTAGGCTTTATTATTAAATTCACTGTAGGCTATTGTGCTGGTTTAGACACTTTACTGATTCTATACTTGCTTAATGTAAAAAACCACCATTCAATCATTGAACCTATGATGTAATAGGGATTTTGTTTGATAAATTGTGGCAGGTATCAAAGCAACAGGCAGAAAATGGGTCCAGAAAACACAGATTTCTTGCTGTTGCTGGTAATTTCTTCACACAATTGCATATTCTGTCTGTATGTTTTCAAATAAATCAAAGTTAAGCAAGTTTAATCAAATTTGAATGTCTGGCTGACAGGAGAGAAAGAGCATTATTAGCCAAGTGTTAGATAACTAAATTAAGACCCATCGCTGGACTAATGTTGGAATTTTTTTGCACTGTTTAAGTACTGTAGAGAACAATCTTAAGTGGAACATGCAAAAATGTGTTTGGTTTTTGAAGATACCTTGACAGATTTGCTTATTTAGTAAGTTTACTTCCATGCTTTTATTGCAGTTTTAGTTGTATTATAGCCACTGTCATAAGGTAATGTATGTTAGTATGTGAGAATGTTGACACAGAGATGGTATAAGCTATGAAACCTTAAAAAGAGATTTCTTTAAGAAGAAAAAGGAAAAGAAAAACTGCTTTACTGGAAGTTTGCATCGATTGTGTTGTGTTTTATTTTAGAGTTGTAGTGTGTGACGACTGTGTTTGATTTTGAATAGTGTCCTGTTGATTTGGAGTGCTGGTTGAAAGCCTGAAATATTAATGTAATATTGATATTGACCTTAGCCATACATCCCCACAGGACACCCTTATTCCTCTAATTTGTGGGCCAATGGAAAGGGTGAACTTAGAATTTGGTTGCTTTCAGAGAGATGCTTGTGTGCATGCATGCTTGTGTGAAGTGATGTTTGATGTAGTAATGGACAGTGGGATTTGCTTTGTACAGAACCAATGACATTGCTCTGTTACAAGATGACTCCAGTTGACTTGACTTGGATGTAGTAGGATCTCACTTTAAAATGAAAACATCCCTTAAAGTCAAGGGTTCTTTTGGTGACTACTCTCTTTCCCCCGAGGTGCATTTTTCTCTGCCTTTTTAAAGTTAATTAAGATGCTGGTGAAGTGCATATTTTAGAATAAGGTGTTGATGTATGGTAAGGACTGAATGGTTTACACTGAGATTACAGAGCCAATATAGTAGCACTATCAGCAGAACAGAAGGGAGGTAAAGTTTTTTCTCAGTATCGATTTCTCTAAATATACATTATGTGTATTTGCTTTGTGGCCTTCTGTATTTTGTCAGAGAACTTTTTCTGAAATTTTTTGTAGCGTTTATTGTGTTTGTTTGAGTGTGTATCAACTCATCCACAATCTCTTTGTCAGTCACACTTGCTTCTCTGTTGACCTCTTACCTTTGAAAAACTGATTTTGTGTCACACTTTATTGTTTCCTACAATCATTGCCATTGGCCATCCTAATGATGACTTTGTTGGGTAGAGGTAAAAAGCGCCATAAAGATAATTTGTGCGGCATTTGACATAAGAGTACAGTGGCAAAGTACAGCAGGATGGTTTTGGAAGTATAGAGACCGTGCCAGACAAGGGGCATGTATTTACTCTGAAGAAGTGTCCTTTATTGAGATACTGACTCCCTACCAGCACCAGAGCCACTGCTTAAAGAATCACGTAAAGATAAATGAAGTGCAGCCTTCATAAAAGATTCTATGTGCACTCCCATAACAGATCTGTCATTGATTTGGAGTATTTATTTTGTATGTTTGGTAAGAACATACCTGAATGTTTTCAATTTGTGTTTTCACTTTACTAATTCTGTTTTACCTGTAAATATTGTAAATTAAGTTATTGTTGTTTTTGTGTATATGATGCTGCAGGCATGGAGAGAAGAGTACCATACCACCTACACATTTCCAAAGAACAGGCCTTCTGCTGATCTTCCACATCGTCTCTTACTATTGCAAAAGCATTTTAATGTTGTCATATCTATGACAGACCCACTATCTCAGTGTCTCTCTGTGTATTGTAACCTTTATTGTTTGAGAGTTGCAACATGAATAAAGTGAAAGGAAAATTGTTTTGTCTTATGATGATGTGAGTTTTCTTAGCTTTTATATTGCATCACTTATAGGAGATTTAAGTATGGGAGTTTCAAAAACGGCTTTTGCAAGTTCTTAGCTCCTTTAGAATTGTGATAAGTGTTGTAATACTAAAATCCAGAATCTGAGCTTAATCAATTAACCTCACCATACTGACATTAGCTTCACAGGGATGATTTTCCTATTCTGTCCTCATAGCTATGTAAGCAAGAAAGCTTGACAAGGCAGGTAGAGATATTAAGAGTGCTGTCCCATGAAACCTGCTGCCCAGATCAGTAAACCTGGATAGGACTTGACATTGTATTTATTCAAAGAAAACACATCCCTGGTTAGGCAGTTTTTCATATGTACTAAATAACAATTTGTCAAGTTTATCAAATATATGCGGTGAAAGTGTTTATCGTTTATTTTCCATCTTTAAATTAGAAGTTTTTTTGTGACCTCCCATCCTCCTGCCGACTTTATTTTTTTAATAGTCCAACTCAAATTCTCTTAAATTTAGAAATAATTTGCAAACAACTATGACAGACACTCAAACCATATTTCCTTAGGGTTAGCCTGTCAGGCAGCGAATCCAAGGCAGGGCTCCGCCCCTAAGAGTTTCCACCAATCAAACGGCTAAATTTGAATGTTTGGCCCCGCGCCATTGGTTCATACTTCTGCCAATCGTATCAAGGACGGCTGACTTTTACTCGGTATGCCTGGTAGCCTTAACTGAGGGCAAAAATGACCAAAAAAAAAGGCCTATTAGTTTCCATGGCAACGTTGTGTATAAGTGGAGCGCATGTCAGTCGGAAGCGAAAAGTACTTTTAAGTCATTTTCAGACCACAAACTGTAGTTAACTAGTTAGTCGTAGATTACTCAGCCACATTGTATGTTATTGTAACACAAAACACAGTTAGTTAATGGTGCTAGTTCATTCGTTGGTCAGCTCGTGCGGAAACGAGTTTTCGCATCTTTGCTAGCAAAACGGCTAAAATGGTTCGTTAGCCGAGTGAACCAAAGCAATGTCAAGTTACAAACTTCCACCGGTAAGGCATTTGCCACAGTGGACCCGAGTTGGCCGCCTCGGGAAGCCTCGCTCTCCACGGTGTTTACCGACGAACCAAATGCAGCCGCTGCCCGTCGTACCACCGGTGGAGAGAGAAGCCGGGAGAGCAGCAGAAAAGTCCTGTCACAGAGACATGGACCCCCGCGTCGTATCAATGCAGAAGAATATCCAGTTCCTTCAGCAACAACACAAGGAAACTCTTGAGAGGCTTCATGCAGAAGTAGAGTATCTTCGACGGGAGAATAAAGGTGAAGAAATCAGTGTAATGGTAAAAATGTTTGAAAATGAACGCATCTTTCCATGTAACGTTGTACGCTTGCAACGGTTTTTGCAGTTGTGTCTGTGAGTATTCAGCGTAACAATTTGAGATAATTTTAAGTAGTTATCGTTCGTTTACGACTGAAAAAGAGATCATTGAAGTGGTTCATGCTGCTTTGCTTGGTTAGCTACTTAATTATGCTCAGCAATAGCATAATTAAGTAGCTGATATCAGATGAATTACATCAGTAAGCAAGAATTATTTGGATAATACGTTTTCGTTTCAGTTTTGTTCAGTTCAGTTTTCTGAGATGAACAAAAGTAAAAAAAAATGAAAATAGTTAAATTTTAATTTGCTATCAAATAATGTGCCTTGATTGGGCCTCTTTACGGTTGTTTTTTTTCTTTTTCAAAATTTAGGAAGAGTGAATAATACATAGTGATTATTATCATGTTTTATTTATAGAAAGACAGACATTTAGAAAGACAGAGTACTTTTTAGGGCTCAGTTTGAAAATGCAGTGTTGTGTTCGAGGATATGGTGGCCACTAGATTCTAAGAATGTATACTTTTTTTTTTTCTTTTCATTTATGATGGGTGAACTCAGTATCCTGTTTCCACTTCCTTTATACAACGAATGAAGGTTTGAAGACCTCCTGACAAGGTGCTGAGAAGAGAGATATTCAATCTAGGTGCGGTGGTCGCATAGCAACTCCAAGGTTTTGATAGTTTCTAAGTGGGGGGGTGGACAGAGATCCAGTTTCACTTTACTGAACCAGTCACATGCTGTTCCGTATAAATGCATCTTATCCCCATTCAGGAGACTCTCTAGTCATCTATCTTCATGCCTTCACAGCAGTCAGGCCCCTGTGGAAACATAGTCTACTGCAGGGAGTGTGTTACAAGATTGTTCCTCTTATGTGCCTTCTTAAAACTCACAAAAATTCTCTCAACATTGATGTTGCAGAGTTGCAGTATAGGCTGATAATGCAGCCTGTCAAGTCAAGTAGAAAAGGTAAGATGTACTCCTGATGGTAAGGTTTTTGTTTCGCCACAGCTCATTTCCTTGCAGGATTTAAAAGTTTAAAGTAGTGGGTAAATAAATATAAATAAAATCATCTGTCACAGTATATGCTATTTTGTATTGTAATGGCACAGCAGTTGACAGTTATAACTATCTTATTCTTGGGTCCTTTTCTTTTAGGAATGACACAGAGTCAACGAGGAACTAGACCACCAACGCAGGGAAGTGAAGCTCCTACGGGACTTTACCTGGAGGAGCCACTGCAGGACACACGACCCTCACAGGACCAAGCAGAAAGGTGAATTCCCATACTTGAACATCTGGTACATCTGGTTCTTATGCAGTACTTTCCCTGCCTGCCTACCTCGGGACTGATGTAGTGTGATTAGATTTTTTTTCTCTTTTTGAAAAGGTATTCACACACAAAAAATTCATCAGTAATATGTTTATGAAGAAAAGAAAAACTAATTCATTCTGTATCATGATTTTGCAAAAAAATTCAGACCATCTCACCTTATGATTACACTGTACAGGATTCACTGTCTATCTCCAAAGTAAACAATAAAAAAACACTGATAAGAAATGACATGTTAGTTAAGAAACATTGACATAAGCACTGATAACATGCTTAAGATTAAACAGAATGAGGTGACATTAAGCACTTTTCAGAGGAAACACACCATTTCTGGCGTCATTCAGACCAAATCTGGTGCTTCAATGAAAACACAAGTTCTGCCATTCATCATAATCTTGGTGTAGAAACAGGACATTCAGAACCAAAGCTGCCTTCATCATTTGATATTACTTGTAATTGATTCTGTCTCACTGACAACTTGGGAGAAGCACTGGCAAGGGCAGCGAAACTCTGGGGTCTTCCAGGCAGGACCATGGCCCAGAGGTGAAGGGGGGCCTCATCACCTCATTACAGCCTCTTCGAATTCAAAGCAGTACCTCCCATCCTCCACGTGCTCCCACACTACAGGAGTGTGAGGTCATCATTCGGCAGCTTTACCACGCTAACAGCTTACAGTCTCAGGAGGTAAGTGCCTATCATCATACAATGCTAGTCACATTTCATTTGCTTTACAGCGCTTCAGTATTTATATTTCAGTGAAAACATTTCATGACTTAATTGACTGTGTCCTTTAGATTGTGCGTGTGAAGACACTGCTGAGAGATATTGTTTTGAGCAAGAAAATCACCCCAGAAAACCACATTCTGACTAAGGCCTACCTTAGTGATGGTACCTGGTAAAGTGATAGAGAATATAACATTTTTAATCTTACCATCTTGTAGTATTTCTCTAAAAAATGAGCACAGTTGGCTATAATTTTTTCCCTCTTTTTTTGTACTTGGCAGCAAATTTCCAGAAGAAAAGAAATTTCCCAAACATGTTCTTCAAACACTTCCAGAAAGAACGTATGTTAATCCACATATCTGTCCTCTACAATTCTGCATTTACTGCCTCTTGTAACCACAGAAGCTTTTCACAGTGATGCTCATGTCAAAAAGCTGTCTTGGGCCCCATAGTTAAACCCACATATGTGTCTTTTCCCAGGTCTGGACCCTCTCAGTCAGGGGTGGTCCTCCCAGCCCTCAAACAGAGCCTCAGCTCTACTATTGCAGAGAGACAGAGGAGGATCCGTGCTGTGCAGAGAGACCGTTTCAAACGAACAGTGCGGTGACAAGATCAAACTACCACAGCGTCAGCTGAATCCACCTCAGGACTGGGGCTTTTCAAGGCTACACTAAAAACCTAGCCATAAAAACTGAGTGTATTCTGTGCAATAAATTCTCAGTTATGGATATCCATGTGAGTCATTCTATATCCTATGATTTTATGTTTCTTTTAAAATGGCTACAGTGAAGAAACAATCAAAAGAAACAATACTTAAGGTCTATATATGTAAAAGCTTTTCATTTTGCACACAAAGAACATTTTTATAAATGTCCACATTGTGACTCTTATACTCAGAATGGTACATTTACCTATTTATTACACTATTTCTGCATTTTCTAATCTCTATTTTAACACTGGTAGCTTTTTTAGTTAAATTTGCAGTGAGAATTGGTTGTTTGTTTGACAATCTTAAGGCAGATTTGTTTTAATTTCATATAGCTAATAACCTGTCACTTTTCAAGCAGCTAAGTATTAAAAACTTTCAAGTTAAGTCCCTCCAAGTTATGCTTTGTAAATATGATTCTGTCTATTATGACGCATGGCAAAAGAGAAGGATTGCCATGCCTAAAATACTGATGTCATAATAATGTCATGCTGGCTTTTATGTGCATGCACAAATGTGAATTATGAGTTTTATTGTAATAATTTACTGTAATGAAACTGAGTGTCAGAGTGAAAACATCTTTGACTGGTTGTTTTAACACTGCAGATCTACCAGTGCTGTAAATAACATTAATATGTAATGTGTTTTGTTTGCCCGTTGCTGTTTTTAAATCACACAACAGTGTTTATGTTGTTAATGTAGTTCATCCTCTGTATGAAAAATTAAAAATCATAGAATCACAATAGTCTGATCCAGTTGAATTGTTCCCTTTTTAACATCCCATGATGATTTGAACAAATTATTACATATTCACTGATACTGAGTACATGCATGTGACTATTCTTTTTAGGTTTTGGCACTTGTGGAAACATTTATCTATTAAATGGCACACAGCTGTGTGACAGCCATCACACTTTCAAACCACCTGACCTAATTTCAAACCATGAATCAAAACTTAGCCTCTAGTTGTGCAATGGTGCGGGACAGGTTAAGAACTGCACGCAACCAGGCGGGGCAGACATTTCATGCCATGAACCTGGCTCAGCATGCTCCACCTCTAGAACCTTTAGGAAGACATCTATTCATTTTTAAATCATTTTACAGTAATTTAATGTGTTACACACCAAGATGAGAGTTACTGAATTCTCATCTTGTGAAGGCTCCATAGTGAACCATTTCCTCAAGAGACACCTCTCAGTGGCAGCTCCCTATATTTATCTATTCATTGCTCACTCTGCATTGAAATTACTTTTACACTTTGCCAGCAACATCTCATGCAATAACTCTGACTTAACCATTAGTGTCAGTGACAGTAGATTAAGGGGATGGCTGACCCAGCAGGCTAAAAAGGACCACTCAGCAACTCTGTTAAAGCTCAACTTCCACACATTCAACAAATCCACATCATCAAGCCTCCACAAGATGTCCACCTTTCAAATGATATTCTTCAAGTCGCATGTTACTACTGTCCTAGCTGCATTTATAAAACATAACGTACAACAAAACTTATTGCCATGTCAGTTAAAGTAGTTCAAATAGAAAATTCTGTTGACATATAACATTGCAACCAAGAAAATGATTCCTGGAGGAGCTAAACACACCTTTGCAATTCCTAAGCAATGTCCTTTCTGATAGGCACCTATCACAATGCAGTTTCCTCATATGGATCAGCCCCTGATGCACATTCTTATTCCATCAACGATAGCAAAGGGGTAATGGTTAGAAATATAAATCTAAGCCTGAGAGGTGCTGATTTTGCTTCTGGAAGTTTAAACTTTAAAACCAGAGCAAAGGTGAGCAAGAAAGCCTTTCGTCCACTGACAGGAATTGTCAAGGTGCTCTTGTATGCAGTTGAGCTCAGGCAAACAAGCTCAAGGTTACAACCCCTCTAGATATCTCTGTGTATGACCCTAAATTTTTAAAACAGTCTAAAAATGAAAAAAAAAGTTTAATACTTTATTGCGTAATGTTAAAAGAGAAGATAGACCCTGACTGCGGACCACTAGATGGTGGTGTTTCTGAAGATCTCACACTTCAGTGAGCAGCCATTCATTGGGGGTCTACAAATGTTTGTTATCTGGTTAAACACAGGTCGCAAGCTAACTCAGGCCTTCATTTCAGAGATCTTACTGAATTATTTTATCCCTCTCTCCCTCTGTCTACATCTATCTATCTATCTATCTATCTATCTATCTATCTATCTATCTATCTATCTATCTATCTATCTATCT
>JAPZDV010000011.1:9056589-9080990 GCA_029814665.1 Acanthurus lineatus | reverse complement strand
TGTGTCATTCAACCCTTTTTTCACCTCGCCCACTGGCTTGGGGGGGGGGGGGGGGGGGGGGGGGGGGTGCTCGTAGCCTCGTCACCCGCCCACCCCCTTCCTCCTCCCACCTCCCCCCCTCCAGGCGTCAGTGACGTGCGGATAGAAAGCGGGACCTGCCCTCCCGTCGCCATTTTTCGGTCTTGTACTCGCACTTCTGGTGGCTCGGGTGAGGGGGGGACGAGCAGAAATAAGGGAAAGTATAAAATATAGAATCGTGAAGCTGGGATCCCTCGTGAGCAGCCTTGAATGCACGCGAGAGCTTCGGAATAGCTCCTGAGATGCACGCGCAAGAGACAAGCCGCTGCTGTGAAATAATTTTTTGTGTGAAGACGTGTTGCGGGCCGCCATTTTTTGCTGTGCTGCCTCAAAAGTCTGCTCTGACTCCAGAAAGGAGATTCAAAAACGCATTTCCATGACGTGTGCCTTATCGTAAGATCAAGAAGATACGAAATAATCATTTCGTTTCCGACCCACGGCTACTTTCAACCGTTTGCAGACATGAGGATTTAACGTAAGAAAAACTGAGGCCACCTTTTCCGTTCTCATAACTGACACTGACTGAAGGAGATAAATTATCAGAAGAGAAGCCTGGTGTTTTCTCGGAAGGCGGAACGAAAAAGGGAAGCTTCATTGATCATTTGTGTCTTCGTTGTCCGTCGATGTTTGTGTGTCACTAGTTTTTCCTTTTTTTCTTTTTTTTTTGGCCGCTCAAACAATCACTCAGCCATTGACTGCTGAACACAGGAACCACATTATGCCCCAAAGTTGGATCAAGCCAGTCGCAGCCTGTCTCTGAAAACGTCAGGTTGTTTTCGTTTTTTGGGTTGTTTTTAATCCAAGGTCTCCGGAGCCTGCAGCGTTTGTGTAAAACCTCATAGGGCGACGAATGCCCTGCCCTGCATCTTCCAAATCCTCAAATTTGCTGTGATTGGCCAGTTCCAACCACGCATACGCGTTTTAACTTATTGTCTAGTCTCTTTTGCAATTTTCTTTTTCTTATTTGTAGACTGATATTAACTTATTTTTGAACAGAAATGACAACTGCTCGGTTTGATTCAGCTGATCGGTCCGCCTGGTATTTCGGACCCGTGTCGCGACAAGAGGCACAGAATAGGTTACAAGGACAGAGACATGGCATGTTTCTCGTTCGAGACTCGTCGACCTGCCCCGGCGACTACGTGCTGTCAGTGTCTGAAAACTCCAAAGTGTCTCACTATATTATCAACTCTTTGCCCAGCAAAAGATTTAAGATAGGCGATCAAGAATTTGATCACCTCCCTGCTCTCCTGGAGTTCTACAAAATCCACTACCTGGATACGACCACGCTGATAGAGCCAGCCCCCAGGTAGGGAAGTCACTCCTGCACCAATTATAACGATTGTAGTATTGTAGGACCACGCCAAAATGCTATTAACACCTGGGTCTCACAGATATGTATCAGACTAGCTAATCGAGGTTGTCTATTTTTATCCAAACTAACCCACATTCAGTCAGCCTGTGGTGCCCTGCATATGTGCCATGAAGCATTACAGCTGCCGAATTTGAAACTGGTGGACACATGAACACCATCATTACACATTCAGTTTACTGTTTTTAGAAGTGCAGTGTGGTGTCTCAATACCAGGAGTTTGGAAAAAATAAGTGAAACATTACTTTAAATCTGTGGTTTGTACAAGGTCTATGTGCTTTTTTAGCAATAATTCCTGTTATACAGCTATAACTCCAACATTATCATTTGTGTTGCAAATCCAGCACAGATGAAAGTGTTTCTTTATGTGGCATATTTCCTATCTTGCTCCAAGACATTGGACATTAGGAGTGTTAGGATTGTTGTTTTCTAAGCCCCTTTACCAAGTACTTGTTGTAAATATTTTTATCCATGTTTTCCTGAGAGATCAGTTGTAATTATCATTTTCACAAATGTAAAATCAAACCTTCAGCTCTTTATCAGCTTTTACTGAACAGAATTCAACTATTATATATGTGGTACATGATGGAAACTCACTGATGTTGTGAAATGATGTCATTTGAGGTTTTTGGTTTTTTGTTTTCATTTTCAAGATCACGTAGACATAGGCCTCTATGCTAACACAACATCTCCTGTGCCTTGTTCTTATAATCTCTTAAGGTACCCAAGCACAGCGATTTGTCCCATCCAGCCCATGGGTGGCCCGGAAGAAAACCTGGAGTATGTGCGGACTCTATATGACTTCACTGGCAGTGATGCAGAGGACCTTCCCTTCAAGAAGGGAGAGATTCTCATCATCCTGGAGAAGCCAGAGGAGCAGTGGTGGAGTGCCAAGAGTAAAGAGGGACGTGTCGGGATGATCCCTGTGCCCTATGTGGAGAAATTGGTACGACCTTCGCCTCACCCTGGCCAGCCTTCACATGGATCTCGCAACTCCAACAGTTATGGAATCCCCGAGCCTTCCCATGCCCTCGTCCATGCCTATGCCCAGCCCCAGACACCTTCGCCATTGCCCCCTGGTACACCTGGAGCAGTTATCACCCCTCTACCATCCATGCAGAATGGCCCTGTCATGGCAAAGGCTATCCAGAAAAGAGTGCCATGCGCCTATGATAAAACAGCTCTTGCTCTAGAGGTATTGCAACATGGGTTTTAATTTTATTCACTCTGTTTAATCTAAATATGTCTCTGTTTTTTTCTCTTTCCTTCTCCTCACCTATTCCCTTCCTGTCTAGTCGATCAAATTGACTTCACTTACCGTTTAAAGTAGCGTTTCTTGGTTATCAGTTTCCACTTGGTGTTTATGAAGCAGGTAAAATATTGAATGTGAATGTACACCTTTCGGCTACCCTACTTTTGGTTCATGTGAGGTAACATAATCACGCAAAAAATCTTCAATACTTTCAGATTACATTTCATGTGAGAAGTTCAGCTTATGGTTTGTCACATGTCAAGTTTATCAGATTGTCATTGAGCGTTACCTTTTGATTTGTATTGCAACAACATGCAGTGAATCTCCATGCCAAGTAAGTTTCAGAAGCACAAGTAAAAACAGACTGCTCTGCTACTGGGTCTCTTATCAGGCTGAAAACAAGTGTTTTATTGCCTTAAAAGTTTAAAGCCTAGGTCATTTCTCATCTCTGGTTTAATGTGGTTAAATGTCTGCTTTGTTTAACCTGTCCCTCACTGCATGAGGTGAGAAATTAAACCACTGGTGGGTTGAAAAGAACAAGATTTTCAAGCTATGCTAAGTTACACTTCATGTGCTGCCTCATTAAAGCTTTTGACTCAGCATTTCTGTCACAGTACTGTTAATTTATCCAACTGCATTGTTTGACAAAAAACAAGTGGCAACAGCTAAGCCTTGCATACACAATTAATTGTGAATTTAAGAATGGATTCAATCAAATATTACTGTCTAGAAATATTTCACAATCACTTTTATTTTTCACATATTATCACAACCTAATTGAAGTCTCTCCTTTGGGAAGCTCTAAGACTCTTATATGAAGCCATGTATTGACACTCTTAAGCAGTTTGCTTAAATATTTCAAGCACTTTACCATTTCTGTATAGTTTAACTGCAGTCTGCATTAAAAATTGCTATCATCAGATGCAAATGCTAATGTGATAATGACGAGGAAATGTCTTTGTGGTAGTTCTGTCTGTTTAACTGTCCTCGCATTGTTTGTGGCTCCTGGCCAATTCTCTAATGTTTCAGACTACGCTCCTGCTGTGTGGCCACACAAAAAAAATTCTCAGCTAAACAGCAGCCGCTCTGGTCACTTGGTGCTAGTTGTTTCAGGAGTGTGAAGCAGTGCTGCAGAGAAAGTTTTGCTGCCCCTAGCTAGTAAGAAATAATTGGGAAATAAGGCTGTTTGTAGTTGTTTTATTTTCATTGGATTTAGTAGATTTTTTTTAACTAAAAGTTGTTGCATTTGGCTTCGGGGTCATGCAGATGTTGCACTGGTGGGATGCTTCTTGCTGCCTGCATTTACTGAAAATGAAAGAATTTCTGTCACATTTGCTGGTTCGTGTTACATAGTCAAACCCTGCATTTCTGGGTTCTGATTGGACAGGAGATCAGAGTAAGCTGATGAAGCAGGTGTTTTAAAAATTTATGTAGTTTTATCCATCAGAAATTTTGTGTTTTGTTTTTTCCCCTTGTATAGATAAATCAGTGAATAGTGCAAATTACACCTTTGTAGTTGTTATTTAAGAGAGAATGGGGACTCTGTTGAGGCTGACCTCAATATTGACACCCAGTTTCAACCAGTGGTAAGGTGGAACCCCAACTCACCAGTAGTCACTAGCTGTTTTTGTCTTAGCACAATCTTTCTGCTAGCCAGCTCGCTGCCAGTTGTCAGCAGCACTGTTGGGTTTCACAGCATGGTGGCATTTTTTAGCGCTTTAACATGTTCAAGCTTGTGATGTAATGCATAATGTGCGCTTCACATGTACAATGTATTGGAACTTCATTGTGATCTACTATGATAGCAGGCTGGGATGTGCTGATACATCAAGAGGAGGGTCTTTGTTTAAATACCTTTTTTTCTCTCTCTAAAAAGCACAAGCAGAAAGCTTGGGAGGGCTGTGTTGAAGCACTTTTGAGATGTTAGGAAAAAAAATGCTGCACATGGGTTTTGTTCCATTGCATTAACAGAAGTACAGTGCACAGTTAACAACCAGCCAACCACTCACCAGCAATATGTACTGTTGGGAGATCTGCTCCAACAAATGGTTTTCTCTGTCTCTGTTTTTGTCTGACCCATTAATTTTAGGGATGGCAGACACAGCTAGATCCAAACTCTTCATTTTTTTTGGTTACCTGGGAGTCAGGCCCCATCATGATTGGTTACCGAAAAGGAGCAACAGTGAGGACACTACCACCTTTGTGAAAAGTTCAGAAATTTTGAACTAAAAGTACTTGAAGTCACTGCACACAAGCACTGGGTACTTGGAAAAATAGACTATGGGTGTCACATTCATTTTCTAAATGGAAAGAATTAAAAACAAAGACACTGGCACCCAAAAGAAAGAAATGTGGATGTGGATATGGTCTCCATAGTCTATTTGTGCTACCATAGACTGATTATAAGAATGTGTTAGTGGATAAAGAGCTAAACTATGCCTCTGCAGGAGGATACAGTGAAACATTTTACGTCCATGATTCTGGAACAGAAATGAGGGCGTGAATTTGGACCATGACTGTGAAGATATTAATGTAGCAAAATTGCTAAGCACCTGTGGCAGTGGAATTTTTTAGTCACAGAAAAAGTCAGAATTTGAATTCACATTGAAAAAAACATCAGTGTTTAACTTCATACATGAATAAACACAGAAGGTTACAAAGACAGATCAGCTGGCCAAGATCTGTGTTCTCTGTTGCCCATCTTTCGTCAGCAGCTGCTGGATTACACATGAAAACTTCTATTAAACTATTAAAAGAGCATGAAACTAAATGCTCATTTAACCCACTTTAAAAAGAGAGACGGACTAGATAATGAAAGTAGGAATGTGCAGAAAAGGACAAGCAAAACAAGCATGTGAGAACTGAAACATGACTTTATTTGGTTCTTATTCCATTTTTGTAATTGTATGTGTAGCAGTGAAGTATAAGGAGCCACAGTTGAAGACAGAAGGTTCAAGATTAACCCATGACTGCTGTCTTCATTCTGTATGAGGCCATGTACACATAAAAACATTTTAATTTTCAAATTATTTTTCAAAATGGAAACTTTCCATCAAGAGAAGCATTTTTAATCCACTTGCGTACAGTGAGCATGTGCTTTCACCTATTTGGTGTTTATATCCTGCACATACAGGCAGTATTGATATGATATAATAAAGCATAGGCAAAATTGTTAGCAAAGCTGTGATTCGTTGTTCTTGTAGAACTACCAACTAGTGATCAAGACTTGTAGAAATATTAAGTTTGATGCCCTGATTGGTTCTAGCAAAAGGCTGAAAGGGGTGTGATGGGGTGTGAAAGGGGTGTGATGAATCAGGGATGGTCACATCACATTGTGACTGATAAGACTCTAAAACGCTTGAGGACTGTGGATGCTAGAGGACTGGATGCCAGGCATTGACATAGCAAAAACAAACACATAGTCATGTTAATGTAGCATCAGTGGCCAAGTGCCCCTTAAATATATATGATGAGAAGGCTCAGGTCAAAAGTGTGCCGCCTTGTGAAAAGCATGTACAGGTCTTCACAAGCACCCTCCTGCTCCTGCACTGAGGATGCTTTTAAATCCTATTCTGATCGATCCTGGTGGTTGCGTCATTTATAAGTTGTTTAACAAACACTGGAGATGTCCCTAGTTCCCCTCTGTGCTTTCTGCTGATAAAGATATTTTGTACTTCATCATTGTAACTTATTAAAAGCCCTGTTAATTTCAACTTTTTTTTCACTAACCAGCTGCCAAAAAGGCTCTCTGTTCACCTTTAAAACACTGTCACTTGTTCATCCAGCAAATTGCAGTGTGGCTGTAAGATAAAGTATTGACCAGCCCTCTTTTTCAGCAACAGTTTTCAATCCTACATTACCACACCTCAAATGTGCCGCTGTTGTGAAAACTGTATCTGAACTTCCATGTTTTGCTAATCCCGTTGATGAAGAGAAATAGTTCATATGTGTGCTACAACAATTTCAGATTAGCATTACTCCATTAAAATCCAAAGATTATTTAAAAAAGACTGTAAAAACCATGCAAAAAAAGTAATGCAACCTTATTTTCTTCCCTAACCTGACTTGCCAGATGGAATGTTTCACATATCCCTAGGATATGTTCCATATCTTCTCATGTCTGGGAAACAGCACATAGATAGTGTTTTGAAGGGGCAAAATGTAATAAAAAAAAAAAAAAAAGGAAGGTGGAAGATGATTAGATGAACATTCTGTCTGTTACATTCATTACCCGTGCTGAAGCCAGAAAAAGACGAAAAAGGCGCGAAAAACATCTCTTTCATCAAGAAAAGCCTCCATTACCACTTTTTTACTCTTCTTTCAATGAGGAAATGCTCTGATAAAACTGCTGCTTTTGCAGCATTTACGCTAACTTCTTTTGTGGCCGCCACTATTTACAAGCTTTCAGCCACTTCTCGTATTTGTCGACACAAAACCACCTCTGTCTCCTCATAGGACACTGATTGGTCCAGTCATATTGTGACTGTAGACAAACGAAACTGGGTGGGGCTTGCAAGATTACAGATTTGAGTTCTCGGCAGTCCAGCTGCCTTTCAAAGTTATGTCCTTCCTTGCACTGTAATAATAAGGTTTTTTTTATTTTAATGTATTTATTTTATCGATTTTCTTGGGCTTTTAGGAAGTTTTTGATTTTCAAATGTGTTTGTGTAAAATAAAGAAATTTTAGAGGTCAGCCTGAACATACTGTTGGTCTAACTATGATTGACCCTTTAGATGTGACTTTACCTTGGTTGGTATTCTTGTGTGATTTAAAAAAAAAATACAAATCAACCCACCTGACTGACAGGGCAAAAAAGTGTGTGTGAATTAGGAAATGTCTTTGTTTTGTGCACCCCAAACTTTGGATTTAATGTGGGTTGCTTTAGTTCTCTTGTTTTAATACTGTTTATGGATATGCTGTATCCAGGGGTTTGAAATTGCTGTGAGCTGTGGCCGTTGCAAGCATGAACCAAATGCAGTAGTCATTTGGTCTCTCTGTGTTTAAGCAACTAATTAAAATTGGTACAATTGCCTTGTCCCTCTACACACTGTCCATTTGAAAACTACATCTATTATGTCTTTTCATCCAGCAGTAGCAGTGTTGGCTCTGATACCTACTGTGCAGCTCAAAGATGAGCCAGTCTCTCTAAAACATTGGCAAAACTCAATTGGTTCATTTAGTTGAGTTTAAAGGTTGCTGCCAATGCTACAAAAATCTTTTTCACTTGTTACAATTAGGAAATGAAGGTGATCTTGTCATTACCAGTGTTTATGGTACATGGTCCCCTGAAGACTTCAAACAGATGATATAGAAGCATTTTTTTTTAATCCATGTGCTCTAAATTGCTGTGACAGTACAGAAGGCCTCGTTCCTCACTTCCCTTCACATTGACACTTGCTGTTCTGAGGAAAACCCCTACTCACTTGCATGTGTTCTCAAATAATAGAAACCCATGATCTGTCAGCCAGCAACCCTCAAAATGAATGAAATAGTTCTTTCTTATTTGATTTACTTTAGCAAGCCTTTCTTGTTTTTTTTTTAAATTTTTTTGTGGAGTTCTGCTCTCTTGAAATAATAGATAATCCATTTTAATAGTTTCAAACAAGAATTGCACGAACCTAAGCCGACATACACAGAGCCTAAGAAGTTCAAAGTCAGTTGTTCAGAGGTTAAGCACAAAATCCAGAGCATTGCACTTATACAACATAGTGTATTCAGTGTTGTAATTAAATTGAGAGATAGAAGTCAGCAGAATAACTAGAAAACAATCACTAGAAAGAGACTAGTTGAGACCTTAGAATTTCCAGTGGTATTTGTGATTTACTGTTTTATATCTTTCTCTGTATGGAAAACATTTCCTATCTTCTCATCTTGTCTCCAATTTCTGTCTCTTTATTAGTGTCAGAATATGTTATAGGTTACAGTGCAAAAAAAAAAAAAAGATTACCGCAGCTAATGTGAGGTATGTGGGGCTCAAGAAGCAGAAACTATGAGTCATTATGTAAATATTTAAGATACAGGAAGTTTATAACAAATAGAATGAATTTATGGATATTAAGGCTAACATTTTTATAGCACAGTACTAAATGTTGACATATTTATTCAGATCTTGTTGTAATTTAAATTTAACGTTAATTTTAACAAGATATGAACAAATAGGGCTTATAATCTAAATTCTGCCTCCGGAACAAAAAACCATCTCTGAAACTTGACTGAAATTTGAAGGTAAATCTTGCAATCAGTTTTTCTTGCAATTATGAACATAAGTGATGGCAATCTAATTTCTCCACATCATAGTTTATTCAAACAGGCTGATTCAGGTTAAATATATATGTTTTTAATCATTCTTTGACAGACATTTCACAGAAGCTCTTTATGACTAAGAGCATTCTTGTCATTCCAGGGTGAAGTTAAGGATTATGGTTATAGATAATGCCTGGGACTAGATGTCCTTGAAGCCTCACTCTGAAGTTAAAGCCACCAATAGTGTGCCCTGACATTCACATTTCAATCATGTTTTTGATAATGGAGATTTTTCCCTTCTCATCCTGATAAAGAACATATGGCTTAAACAGATTGGGGTCACATTCAGAGTCACAAACCCATCTGAGCGACAGCTCTGAGCTCCTCTGTCATCTCTCGACCTCAGTATAATGCCCATGTGGAGATCTGACCAACCACTTCAATTTTTTAAGTGTTTACTAATAAATCTGTTGTGATGGATGTTTTGTACGCCCACACATACATTGTCAGTGTACTTTGGAGCTGGTTTTATAATAAAAATTGGCTATGTGCCGAATCATTTTTTTTCCTAATGAAAAAGGCTGACCCTTAACTTTGCTCTATTTTTTCCTTGTCTTGCTTTATGTGTATCTCTACAACTGGTGCAGCATGCAATCATCAGCTTAAAAACCATATTAACCCGGGTGACTCTTGTCAGACCAGTATGTTACACTGTTTAGTCATTATATAACTCATATAAGACATGGTCATGCCAAAGTAGAGTCAGCGTTTAGAGGAGAGCAACCTGATGTTATGCTGTGGCTGCCAGTCAGCTGATCAGCCAATTAGGATGAGCAGAACTCAACAGCCCCCTGCCTTAAGGGGAAGCCAAAGACTTAATTTGCTTTTGCAAAACAGGCTGAGACTCCCTCACTGACATGAACCTGTAGTGATCGTCACAACTTTTGATCATGTGTGAAAGCAGCCTTACCTGTTAAAGTATGTGACAGGTAGCAAAATATGGAATTGACCTAATTGGTTGTGGTGTTCTAATCCAACCAATGTTTTAGTAACCTTAGTAGTCCGGATGCTTAAGTGAATTGTTACAATTGGTCACCGTAGCTGTAAAAGTATGTGTTAAGTACACTCCACATGGCATTTCAGCCTAACCCAAGTGCATGTCATAATGATGCCATTGTGGCATGAAAAACTCCATCTTAAAACTACAGTTATTCATAAATCAGTTTTGCTTTTAGTTTGACCACACTGTATCAAGCATAATATTTCTTGTGACTACATGACACATCTCCATTTTTTTAGTGTGTGTCAAACATGCATACCAAAGAATGCCAAGCCATACTGAAAATGATAGTGAAAGCTTTGTATAATATGCACATTATTAAAACTCCCTTTGAACTTGTTGTGAACCAACCCTGCTGCTCCTGCAACTCAACCTCCTCTTCTTCTCTCCTCAGGTTGGTGACATTGTCAAGGTTACACGGATGAACATCAGTGGTCAGTGGGAGGGAGAGGTGAACGGACGGAGGGGTCTTTTCCCCTTCACCCATGTCAAAATCATAGATCCCCAGAATCCAGATGAGAGTGACTGACCTAGGAGTTCAACTGGACCCTCTCGCCAGTATCGACCTGCGCCTGAATGTGAAGGCTGTCTCCACCTTCCCTGCAAGTGTCACCGGTCGGTTACGTGCTTGCCTGCTTGGGGCTGTACAATGATAGCGACCCCTCTGTTGTTGCCAACCATTGCAAGGCTTTCTGACTGTTTACAGCTTTGGACATTGGATCCAAACTAAAACCTGACCCCACGTCTCCCAGTTCCCTTTCCCCCCCATGTCTTGGCTCCAGGCTGGGCAGTGTTTTTGCATTAGTGTCCTTTTCATTTCCAGATCACTGGGCGTCAGTGTGAGTGTGTATGTGTTTGCGTTTGTAAAAGTGGGTGTGTGTGTTCACAATAGATATTTACCATGTTACATCATGACAGGTCTTTTTTTTTATTTGATTCTCTGAATATTGGTCATGTTTGAAGTGTTGGGGACGGTAGAACGAGTTTGTGTGTGTTTGTTTTGTTGATGTGAGGATATTTGTACGAAGTAGGGAAAAGCAATATCCCTATGGACTTGGGAGAGCACTGAGGCAATGAGGAGCTAACCAGCCAGCCAAATGTCATTTCTCCAAACAATCAAGTCACTGTTGAACCTTAACCATCACACATGAGTATACACACGTACACACTTGTTGGTCATTTATTTGAGCTATTCAGGTTGACCGGTTTTTGGTGTGTTCGTGCGTATGTGTGTGATGTGGGACTGGGGTCAGGAGGAAGCAGGAGAGATGAATTTGTTGAGGATCTAGCTCAAGTCTGGCTGACGAGACCTATTTATCTTTTGTTAATAAGACGCGACATGGCCGTATAAGAGTTCATCTTTTTCTTATTTGTGCCACATGATCAACAGTAATTTTTTTGTTTGTTTTTTTAATTTGTGACATTGAAAAGATGTATGGTAGAGGGGTAACTTTGCATGTCCATTTGGTATTTCTCTTTACTGTCCTCTGCATTATTTTGAATTTAAAGGACATTGCTTAGAGATTAGCGGGTCTTTAGTGCCAACAACGCCAAGCAGTAAATATGTCAACTTTCGGCATAGGAGTGCAAAGCTTTGAACAACTTGTCAAATCAAATAGCAATGGCAGTAGCCCTGGGCAGCACTTCCCACAAGCATCTGACTACAAGGCTAGCTAAAAGCTGGTGTGAGCATGAGGCACTGAGGTGAGAAACTTCTTTTAGTGGCTTAGATCTGGAAGCTGGAAATGTCTCAGCAAGCCAACTAGATCCCATCAATGCCTTTTTCAGAGAGTAGGATAAATGCACCTCTAGCGCATGCAGTCCCCTCTAACCTTATGTTTTTGATGTGATGTTACTCTAGTCAATTTAGGATCTCAACCAGCTTTGTTCCTTCAATATTTGGTCTGTGCACAATTTTTGCCTCTTTATGCAAATGGACCTTATCAGAGTAGTGGAAAGCATCTTTGTTTATACTGCACTGCAGCCGATTCTATTTGATCAGTAGAAGCCGAGGATTAAACCGTCGAGCAAACAGCGCTGACCCCTAGATTTGTGCTGTAAAAAAAATGAACTATTTCACCCCCTTCCTGTCTCTCCTAGTGCTTTCTGTTCAAATCATTGCTCAGCCATTCACCCAGAACAACATTGTGCAGGTTTTAGTTGTATCCCAGATTTTTTTCTGTTTTTTTTTGGTTTTTTTTTTGCTTAAAGTCAGCGATTAAATCAAGCATTTTTGTTTAAAATGAGTGATGTTATTAAACAAAAAGTACCTACGGTGACTTTTACAAAAGGGAAAAATGCCTGCTGGTTGCCTCTGTGCATGACCTCTTGGCCAAGGAGATGGTTCTACCTGGCCAAATGCTGCTTAATGTCATTTATGTCCTTATTAAAGAAAGATTTCTCTTATTTTGATCCCTCATGGTCTGTGCAAACAAACCAGTGTGGGTTTTCCTCATCAAATGTAATGAAATCTACTAATTAAGCAATACACCCTGATTATTTCCTTTCTAGAGGTGAACTTGCTTTTCTCATGCTTCTGAGTTGTTTTGTAATGGCATTAACAGTATTACTGTGCTCTCTTCTCATATTCTAGGAAAGCCTGTCTTTTACTTAAGAATTGAAAATTGTGCCTTTTATTTTCTTATACCATTTACATGTGTTAATATTTCCCATGGTTAACACCTGTGCTGGTATTGACCCTTTATGTACAGAACAAGTAAATAAAATTTACGTCTACTTCTTTAAGTTCCTGTGTCTGGTCTCTCTGTCCTCTTTCTTTCTTTTTTTTTTTCTTTTAACAGATGGCTGGGTGTGGACATGTTTGCAGCAGCTTGGCGTCACAGGTTGTGTATCTAGAGCATAGGACAGTTGCTCTTGCTCTAATTTTTGACAGTTCCAGTTTTGATTCTGGCTGCGCCCAGGAGAAAGAAAGCAATTAATGAATTTTAATGAAGTTCTAATAAAAGAAAGTCAGCTGACCCCAGAGATAGGGGAATGGAAAACTTTTCAAGGACAGTGTATCAGATGAGCATGCTCTGTCGCTGTTTGTTCAGCACTTTTCAGACCAGATACAAATAGGAAGAATTAGCCCATAGGACTTAAAATTTTAATAAGTAATTCATGACATCTGTGTATGTGTTGATGGTGTACTGAGACATGTCCGAAGTCCTGGTGATGAAGTTGACAATAAAAATTCCCTAAAAAATTTTACCACCTACAGATGAGCATGTTGATTTGACTTGTATCATAAAAAGTATGGCCTTATTGCCCTGCTGGCATTTCTTTAGAGGTGCAGTTCTTGTTAAAATGAATGAACCATTCAGCAATAACAGGTTACCTACTACAATGCATATTAGTAGCCTGTTGTCTCTCATAGTCAATATAAAGGACTTCTTACTGCCTTACTCTTAGGGTTAGGTTATTTATACCAAGCTTGATGTATAGCAGTTTCCTAAAATTACCTCCAATTAGCTGAATAAGATGGTTATTAAGGAGGCATTCTTAAGGGCCAGGTGCTTGTAGAATATGGTTGTGCAGAGTAGGGCATTAATAAGTCCTTTACAGTGATAAATAAAGAGCCAATATTTTACCAATATGCATGCCCAAAAGCAACTAGTTAATGCTGCATACGAGGACTGTAATATAATGTTACTGAAACTTACAATACTGCCAAGCATTTATCAGACTCCAGATTCTGATGGAAAGATGACCAACAGGGCTTTAGCTTCATTTAAAAGGAATCCAACCATTTACAGTGATCCTGCACTGGGACATAAGTGAAGGATGTATTAATAATGGATATTCTAGGTATGCAAGTTGTTCCCACATGTAGTAGCCATGGGCATTCATGCATCTGTGGTAAATTTATAATGACTGTAGAATTGTGCCATTCTACACGGACAGCAACGGTCGTTACGCATGCCTTCATACACGACATGTCTGAGAATTCTCTCTGATTGATGATGTAGCAGCCTGGAAATGCTCGCTTTTGCTTATCCTTCACTGTCATAATAACAAAGTGTGTTGTCTTGTGTGCTTTTGTAAGATTGTAAACAAATGAATAAATTATGGGTAGTGTGCAGGAAGTCAAAAGACAAGACAGACTAACAAGTTAAAACACAGTTAATGCTCATGATACCCAGATTAAAGGGCAGATGTTGAATTGCATGAAGATATAGTAGTTCCAAATTTAGGATGTAAAAGTTGAGAAAGTTCTGAACGCTTACATGTAACTTGGCTATAATAAAACAGATCAGATGAGTTATTTAACTTCCTTAATTATCCTCTTTAACTTCTCTTATTTGTCTGACAACACCCCTCTCTCTTAAAGTCAGAGGACCAAAGAGTCATGCAGTATAACCTCATGTGTGTCAGTGTTTTAGGTCATTTTGGCATAAGATTTTTAAGTTTTCACAAAGATATTCTTTTTTTTTTAATCCTCTCTGACTTTTACCTCTGGATACCTCAAGCTTCTTGTGTGCATGTGCCAGGTTAAACTGCCATTAACGCCAATCAATGTGTTCCTCTGGACTGATAGACTGTCAGAATGACCATAATGAATCAAACTTAGCTGGGTTTGACCTCTCCTCAGGGCACAGAGTATGTCAGTGTGTGTGGGTGTTAATGGATGTGTGGCAACAGTCGATGAGGGCCTTCCTACAGTCCATTACCACTACCTCCCTCAAACTTGCTGCAATGGCAGCTACAATTCTGTAGAGTGTTTGGCCCACAGAGGCGTATGTTTATTGTCTAAAATGATCAAGATAAATGGCTTTCATAAAAACAGGAGTCTATTTTTTTCTTAATAATATATTGAGCTGATTATTAGAAATGTGCTAAATACAGTAATACAGTTAAGAGGATAGCCTCTTGACATGAGAGCATGCAGGTTTTCTTCTTCATTAATTTGACTTAAACTCACCATAACTCTATTTAAACCCTGTTTTCAGAACTTTCCAAGTTCTCAGTGACTTAAGAGCAACAGCAGCTTTCACACAGAGAATAACTGACACCACCAGGTTGATCATAATGTTCAAAGTTGTGTCAACAAACATGAGGCATAACATTATCAGTTTATGTGGTCTGCGTGCTCCTAATTTCAGTGTAAATTCGTTTCAGAGCCCCTAGTGTTCATCAGTTGTTAGTTAGCAGTCATGAAGTACGAGATGTACACACAATGTAATCTTATGAATTAATCAGCACTCTAACTGGCACAGTCTGGCTCGGAATAGCTCATAACTGCCGGTCAGTTATCTCAGTCACTCTCTTGTGATAAAATCCCTTACAGATGTTAACTTACTCTATCAAATTGTACTACTTTTATAATGATTTCAACATAGGTTTTTCTCAAGGACATTTTTGAATCAAATTTGAAACTATTTCTTGAATTTTTTGATATTGTCAAGGTAAAAAACAGCCCTCTTTTGCACAGGCTGGTTATACTCTTGACTGTGAGTTCACATGCCTGTGAACATGCTGGAATTATAACTCGAGCACACTAATTGACCCCATCTGTAGTCTATAATTCATTTTATAGCGAGGTGAGAGGAATCCAGGATGAGCTATTTGGGTGACCCAGATGACCCAGGCGACCTCATGACGGCCTGGAGGTTCAAACAACCATCTTTTAAACAGAGTGACACTTTGAAGCTTCCTTACAGCCAACATTTCTGCAACTAATGACGTACCCTTCAAAGCACCGTAACCGAAACCTTGTGGATACAAATCTGCATGTATTGTGTTGTATTTGTTATGTTAAGATGTTACAGTGTTTGAAAGACGTAATGCACAGTCGATGTGCTCTAGAAAATTCCTTCGCAGTGCGAGCTCCCTGAAGCTTTTTCGACTGTCCCAGATATGGCTTCCCTCTCTTGCTCTCGTAAAACATTTACAGCACAGACTGTCCTGCCTTCTGCCGGGGAAACTATGCCAGACTATGATGGTAATTCCACACTAGCTGTCTGTCATCGCTTTATCAGGTCAGACTCACTGCTCTAGGACAGTCTCTCACTGCCGCATCCTTCTTGCCCTCTCTGGCTCATAAATATGTTGCTGTTGTGTGTTAATGCTCGAGTGCTCAGAGGATTAGACATACAGTTGATCATGACATATGGTGCTCTTGCGACATTGAACAGCTGAATTCTCAGTTAGTTGTAGGAGAGTAACTGAGTACTAGAACGGCAGAGTCTTGAGTGTAGATTGCCGTACAAAACAGCCTTGTGTGGAACTTGGTTGCACCTTGGCAGGGTTTAATAAATCTATTATCCAATTTATTCAGCAAAGTTCATTGGTTGGTTGGTCAGAAGTCAACCACTTTGCACTCCACTGAAATATCTTAGCAACATTTTGAAGGGACTGCCATGTAATTTTGTACAGGCGTTCATGACCTCAGACTTGTAAATCCCACTTACCTTAATGATCATCAGTTTTCCAATTAAATTTCTTAACATCTTTTAGGGGGGAGATTCCACAAAATGTGCACTTTGATTGGTTACAGAAAATATTCCCTGAGGACAGTTTGAGATCAAAACAGGCCAGTGATCAGCACTGGTTTGTTCATCTGCTCATTTGCCTATTCAAATTTGGGCCTTTATACTTTCAGCTGTTTGATTTGTAACTACTTGTTTGGTTTGACTAATCAAATAACTGGCCACCATAGTGTTTGTGATACAGGTTGTGTCTCTCCAAAAGTTGGCCGCTTCAACTTGCAGGGCTGCTGCATATTTTATAGTTCTGGAACCTCCTGTGATCCGCACTGCCACTGTCTAAATACACTGCCTACATAAAAAATGAATGAGAGAACTTGTATTTTCACCTAAATGCCTGATTTAGTCAGAAAAGGACCTAATTACTGTTTCACAAGTATCTTCATGAGGTTGACATTTCTAGTTTTAAGTCAAATCTCATCATCTTAGTCTTATCCAATGCTGTCTGTCAAAATTTGAAAGAGTCACCATGAAACCTGGCACAGACATTCATGTAAGGTAAACCACTTTTCATCGCGTGCCATCACTACATGAAGGCCAGCTATTTGACTTCCTCCAGGCCTCAGTTTCATGTAATGCTAAATTTAGTGCTTCAACAATTCAACTGTAACACGTTGGGATACAGTGTAAAGTGTAAATGAAAACAAAACGCAATCTTTTGGAACTATATTTACTGACAACAGTTTTAAGAAGTGTTCCTAAGACAAAGGAGTAATATCCTTTCTAAAATGAGCTTTTTGATGATTCCTCTGTGTAACTGTTTTTTTAACTAAGAGGGTGAAAATTGCAAACATTAAATCTGCTAAACATCCATATGTCATTACTGATTCTGACACTGTTTTAATCACATGATACGAATCTTACACTGTATATATACATTTTTGAACAGCACTTTTGTTATGCATTAAAATCATTTTGTCATTTTATACATTGCATTTAAGCAATTCTACCTGAGAACGAGTACAAAATTAATAAAAGGGGAAAACACTTTGAAGGTTTTTAAAAAATCCTTTGAAACCTCAATATGGTACAGTCTCACTGAAGGTGTGTTACTGCACACAGACGGGGATCTTTTCATCACAACTGAAGATTAAATTTTACTCTTATTTCCCAGCTGGCTGAATGCAGCTATATATTGTGTCTCATAATACATACGGTACCTACTATTACAAAGACAATAAGCTCAAACTGAACTCACATGTCTTTCATAGAGAGTATAAAGACAAGAAAACTTAAACTTCAAATAAATCAGATCCTTTGTCATGTGAAGCTGGCACAAAACCAAGTGACCCCCACATACAATTTAAACACATGAAACTATGAAACTTTATACACGATTTTACATTTTTAACACAGACTACTGAGGTGGCCAGTCAGTCTGCTGCAGGTCCACTAATAACAGCTTTCCTTTCCGGCTTTTGTGGTTTTATCCTCCATCAGTGATGTCAACATTACAAGAGTCAGAGTTCACCAGCGGGTGTAGGAGAAGAGAGGGTACTGGCTCCAGTCCGCCCCATGGCTGTGGTGGTGAGGATGGTGGTAGTATCCATGCTGCTGGATGTTGTGCTCAGCTGTGGTAAGTGGATGAGGTGGAGGGTGGATGGGGGTGGGTGCTGCGTCTGTGTCAGTGGGAGGTAATTGAAATCTGCCGTACTCTGCAGATCTAGAGAAAAGACAAAGATGTTACAGTTATTTTTCATGCTTCATCAAGCAAGTAGCTGCAAACACTGACTAATTCAGTCAGTGTTTGCAGCTACAAAGGTGTGAAGTGCACAAACTCTTGCCTCCTTGTTGGTGTTGTTGCATTCAAATTTGCTTAGTTTCTTTGATTTATATGTTGTAAGTGTTTTATTTTCCTCAACTAAGTCTCATCAGATTTCATCTAGTCCTGGATGTCTCTAATCATACCTGTAGGGCTGGTACGCCATGGATGCAGGCACCATCTGTTCTTCGCCGCTGTAGTCGTACTCGTGCAGCTCCAGGGGCTCAGCGTGTAGGCTCTCAGATGGGTCCTGCTCCAGAGCCCAGACTGAAAGGTCACCCCCCTTCCATGAATGCTGTGAGGAGGCCTGAGTCTTCCTTGCTTGCACTGACTGAGAGGTGGAGGGCATCCTCTGCAGGCCTGAAAGGGAAATACAGTGTTTAATAGAGGCTCATAAAAAGTGTGAAGACACTGGAACATAGGTTGTGTGAGTAAAAACTTGAAAATAACTGACCTTGGGGGCTGTTGCAAGGAGCTTTCCTGTCCTTGTCGGTTCTTTTTGCAGGAGGGCTTCTATTTGAACGACACCTATGAAAGAACAGAGCACTTATAGCACTTTTTTATACTTTTCTCCCCATTCAGGTTTAGTTTTACCCTGTTGTCTTACCTGTTAATGTCGACTTTCAAGAAAACAAACATAGCTAAGATGATTTCTATCCGGTTAAGGTAGTCACAAATGTCTATCTGATTTAAATAAGGATGCATTGAGTTTAACATATCAAAACTAGTTTGAGGTACTTGTCAAGGTGACTTAAAACTGCAACACAATCAGTCTATATTAAAATGTAATTCCTACCTTTTGCTGTGTGAGTGGGTTCCTCCCTCTCTGAATCCCTTTGCAAAGGGGTTGTGATCAATCTTCAGTTTTGTGATCTTTCAAAGAGAAAGTAATTTAAGTTATCAAACGGAGCAAAGTTTCAGTCATACAGGAATATAAAAGCTTTTGTATTAGGTTAATGTTTTGTAAAGAGGCTGAACATGTCCATACCTTTGGGTTTTGGTATGCAGTCACTGCAGTGAAGGTCGTCTCTGGGAAGGAAAAGGTCTGAAATGGGCCCCAGCGGACAGTGTAAGGACTGTCTGCCTGGGTAACATGAAACCTGGGGTAGTAGCGATGCATCGAGTGCAGGATGATCTGAAGCAGAGTAAGGAACACACACATTAAGCAATGTAGAGAGATAAATATGAAATGTTTTTCTTTTATTATTTTAAATCAGTAAGAAAGGTGTCTTACATGGCCGTGCTGGTCCAGAGTATTGTTGGTGAGCTTCATCTTCAGGAAAGACAACGATTGCTTCATCCAGTGACTCCCTGGGGCAGGAGAGTCTGGGTGCATGTATGTCCGACAGGGGGGCTGGGGCTCTGCCTGCCCTGCTACCTCCCACTGCTCCTTTTTCCACTACAGAGAGGGGGGGATGAAGGGATGAAGGTTACCAGGTGTAAGACCAGGGGACATGTTTAATTTAAAGCATAAACATACTTATGTCTTTTGTAATAAATAATGCAATGCAAGAGAGCTGTGGTGCATGAAAACTCTTGTTGGCAGAGTTCTTTACATTGTGCACATTTTCTATATTTCTGATCGCTTTTGCAATACGTATATATTTTTGTAAGAAAAATTCTTTAAAAGATCTACAAATCTTCTACAAATTCCACAAAACAACAAAACCTTCCTCAGTGCTCCCTTGCAGTGCTTTCCATTCATTATGTACCTCATTGTTTTCAAGTGTGTGCTAAGAGCAAGATGTGTGACCAAATGGGCCACGGCAGCTGATGTAAGAGCCGTTGAATGTATGGATGGCCGGCTGCTCCCTCTTTCACCGATTGCGAATAAGGCTGGATGCTAATTGATTGGGCCTCCAGCCGAGAGTGCACAAACAGGAAGCAATGAAAGGCTTTGAAATGCAGCGATGGACGGCCCAGAGTGGGCAGGCCCCTGTCTGGCTGCAGACTGCTGTATTTTGCATACTGAAATCTGTTGCTTTTACTCCTCAGCAAACAAAGCACAATATGGAAAGCACAGAAATAACAGAAATGTGAAAATTTTATATCAAAATAACATGCTGTGTTGAACCCAGTGCTGCATTTGCATTTACCTTGTATTTGAAGTTGTCTACAGGAACCATATCCACCATGATGACATAATTGGCAAAAGGTTGGAGCCCAGATATGCTGACGCTGCAGTGGGGAAACATTCTCCTGAAATATATTTATAAAGACATGAGTAAGCAAATGATTTAAAAGTTTTAGGGAAATGACATCAAATCCTGTGGCGTGCAGTCAAAGTTTCTGCTCCGCAACTGTTACATAAACAGTTCTTGTAGGTTCTGCCCTTCATGATAAATGATTCAAAGCACACCTTTTGTGCAGAAAGAGCAGAGAGATGAGCTGAGAGCATGCATGTGGACTTCATTTAAGAGCTGACTATCAGCGCTTGCTTTGTTACCTTCCATGCTTTGTGATGATCATCTCTGTCCCGATGCTGTGAAAGGACTTCCAGAGATCTGCGTTCTCCAGGGTCATCCTAATGCAGCCCTGCTGGTATGAGTCAGCTACTGGAGGGGGCCGCGGCATGCTTACATTCGATTTGTAGTCTATGGAGAGAATGTACACATGTTAAGGTTGCACAATATGAAAAGTATTTACAGAATGTATGGCTGGTTTGTTTCAGTATGACGGTTACAGAAACCAAAGCAGTGCAAATATGTTCTCACAGAGCGTGCAGAACTAAAGACATCACAGCTCTCTGTGAGCAGTTTCACTTAAAATGTTTAATAATAAGATATAAAGGTGCTTTTGTACATCCCAACTTTATTCTCAACAGTTCTTTTTACATAAATAAATGATATAACAGCAATTTAATAGCACGATTTCTCATACACTGGAAGAGATATTTCTTTTTGGGGTGGGAGTACTCTGAAGCAAGGCAAATGAAATTACTCTTCAACATTTATGGCCAAACTAATTTTGCAATTAATAACCTTTAACCTCAACTAAAGGAATCATCACCACACATGTCATGGTTCCATGCACACGCACGCAGCATTGAATATTAAATATACTTTAGACTGACCTGAGATGTGTTGCATGTTCCTGTGTCCTCCCGTTGTCACCACAAAGGTACAAGTTCTTGATCAAAGTGCTGCTTTCAGGTGCTCTAACTGCGGCCAAACACAGTGGGGGTCTCTATCCTTGAAAAACCTGAGCCATGAACTTGATTGGTCTTCATAGAGGGGGTGGGATCTGAACAGCTAAGGGGGTGTCCTCAGAGCAAAGTGAGGGGGCAGGTGAGATTTTACCTTATTTTTAGTTGGAGCTACAAGTTTGGTGTTTTAATGTTGGTGTTATTTCATTAGGAACATGTATATAAGCGTTTCTGCCGTGTTGGGATCAAAATCTTTTTTTAATCCTAACAAACCACCAACATTTGATTGCAAAGAGACAATTGAGCAGAAGTTACAGAGAAAAAGATGATAGAATTGTACTGTAAGACTTTACAAAATGTAAAAGATCTCTAGTAGATGAGAACTTAGCACAATATTTAATTAGTGTATCTTTTAACAGACTATTGTTATAAGTGGCCGTTATCTTTTATGTGTTTAAGGGTAATTACGACAAAGGCTTCTATGTTTTTGTTGAAGCCACACAAAACCTTATAGTAATAATCTCCCTGTGACTTGGGATGAATGTAGCAGTGCTCACTTGTGTGCCGGTCATACACTGTGTGCGTACTTAGCCTGAAATGCATGAAAGCCATTTTTTATGGAGGATTCACTCTCCTGTAGTCCATGTTGAGGGACAGTGAGCAGAATTTCAAAGTGCCTGGGGGGTGGGGGGGGGTGGGGTGGAAGAGCAGACAAACAGGTCCCTTCCTGGCAACTTTGGTTGTGTATTGCAAACAAGTCAGGAGATTACAGAGGTGATTTGAAGTTGGGGTGTAGCCTTGACAATGGTGGACAATGCTGCTGATCCTGTGAGGCCATTTGGCCTTGCCCCCCCTACCCCCACCCTTTTAATGCTACCTGAAGTACCCTGGGAGGAGAAGAGGCCCTGTGATGGAGCCAGCAGTTAGCAGCCCGTTCACATGAAAGACTGATGGGAGGGCGGAAAGAGGAGCAGTTTGGATGATGTTCAGAGTTTACATCCCAATGAACTGCAGCCTGCACAAATTTCAAACCGACAGAACCTCATTTGAAATTCTAGAGAAGATTTCATAAGCTCCAAAGATACAAAAAAGGGTGCTTTTTGAGGGAAATGTGCATTAAATGTCACATTTATTTCCATTTGCTGTAATGGTGCAGCCACAAAACAGGGGAAAAAAAGCAGTGATATGAATATTTCCATCAGTGTGAACATTATTGAGCTGGTAGGAAAAGCTGATACAGAATATATATGACAGAATGGAAATTTGCAACCTTAATGCTACTTTCAGGAAAAAGGAACAAACACAAGATGAGAGCTTTAAAAAAAACCCTTTCTTAAGAAGAATAATAGTATCTGCAAAAGTGATGCCCTCACTTTCTTTAGGAAACAAATACACATATATATATTTATGTATATAAATCTTAAAACATAAACAGTTTATAATTAAGCTGATTTCAAGTGGGTAAAAGTTAACTTACTAACACTTGTGTTTTACTGATTGAGATAATAATAAAGTCAATATGCTTTTAAAATAGAGGTCTAGAATAAATCATGTGGACATGTTTTATTTTTAAAATCCCACAGACACGAAACCAGATGCTCAAAATCTATTTGAATGGCCTGCACAGATTTTTTTGGAGGGCTGCTTTTCTGCTTTAAGTTTTCAACAAAATGGGCTCTGAGCAAACCAGAGTAGCATTGGTTGAATGGCCAAAATATCCATATGCTCACATAAAGGAAACAAGATGTCCAAATTTGTTAGGCTGAGCTATCCTGAGCACTGACAGCTTCACCAGGAAGGTCAGACGCTTGGATTTGTTTGACCTGAATGCTTCATCACCCTTTCAGACCTCAGGGAATTCAGATTTGGGAGGAGATCCAGAGCAGCTAATACTCATTTTTGCCCTTTGCTGCTTTGTATTAAACTTGCTGTCAGGAGAGACTGAACCAATCATGACTGAAAACCTCTCAGCTATGAAAACTACCGCAAAAGAATTATCTTCAAAATAGTTCTTCTGCATGTTTTAAGTTTGGTTTTACCACTTTATACTTGTAAATTTAATCTAATGCTTCCATTAGATGTTTGGCTCAGAGTTAATGGTGTTTGTGCTGCTGCATTTACTTTGAAAAAAACATTGACAGCATATTGAATGTGTGTTTCGAAAGGTAATACTTTGCATGCATGTGTATAAACTGTAGATTCTTCTTCTAAACTATATGACTTGTGTGACTTGTGCCTGAGGAGAATGATCCACCTCCTCTGAGTTTACAGTGCTCTCAGAAAGAACTGCTCCCTGTCTTTATGAAGCCTTTCCGCTGCAACTGTAGGCATGTTGAAACATTTCTCCTCAGCTTAAATCAACTTCACGCTTGAAGATGGAATTCAGTCTGTTCCTGCCTGCGGCATGTGTCACCCCTGCAACTATGCTACAAAGCCAAGGTCATGTAGAAAAAGACACGACTGACATCTGCCCCTGCAAGTGGTGTTTTAGAACTACATGAAAGTGTTTGGAAACGTAAATGTCAATGTTTTACATTTGATTTCAGGTCTTTTTGCTCCACAGTTGAAATGTTATTGTTTGCAATGACTCCAGAAGTAGAGTGAGCTGCAAAACTCTGTCTCTCGTTTCTGTAATGCATCAGTTCTGCTGCAGTAAAAATATCTCGTGGTACAGGAAGTGTTGTGGTTTCGACAGTTTTGTCAAGTAAAACTAAGCTGCAGCTGTAGGATGCAGTGCATGACCCCGGTGGCGGTGGTGGTGGTGTGGAGACGTAGCTCTGTGATCTGCACCCCCCTCTCGACCGCTGGATGTTGTGGATGTTGTGGGTGAGTGGGTGGGATGAATAATCTTTTCTCCTCCTTCAAAAAGTGAATGCTAAGGTGCTCCCTAAGCAAGGCATTTAGTGTCTATGGAAAGAGAGTTGAGTGTGTGTGTGTGTGTGTAGGTGTGTGTGTGTGTGTGTGTGTGTGTGTGTGTGTGTGTGTGTGTGTGTGTGTGTGTGT
>JAPZDV010000011.1:9022870-9035410 GCA_029814665.1 Acanthurus lineatus | reverse complement strand
CCAGGCCGATGGCGTGACCGAACTCATGGACTGCAACCGCAAACAGATCCATCCCATGAGAGTCTGAAAGAGAGAGAGAGAGAGAGAGAGAGAGAGAGAGAGAGAGAGGGAATAACACGGAGTGTTTACATCACAGTGGCAAAATGTCATGAGAAAATATGGAAAATGAAATGGAAAGGACAGATGTAAGGATACACTTTTGATATGGCTGTCAGGTTTTAGTCACCTTGTTTCTTTTCGTGTGTCTTGTGTTGTTTTAATTCCTGTCATTGTGTGCTTTGCCACCTGTGTTTCATTAGTTGATTAGCCTCCTGTGTATTTAGTCTGTGTTTTCCCTCTGTCAGCTGTCAGACTGTTTACATTTGAAATACTTTCTCACACCTGTATTCAAGCGTGTACTACTTGTGCCTTCCTGCTATGATTGTTTTGAAGTTTTGCTTTTGTTTCTGTACTTTTTTTTCAACTTGCTCCCTCAATTTTTATTACTTGGAATCAGCTTTATATTATTAAAGCTAAAAATTTTTTCCTACCTACCTGCCTACTGTCCTGCATTTAAGTCCTCTCTTGGACCACCAGGAACAGAACAATTACAAAAAGAGCAAATGAAACTACATGAAACTTTGGCAACTTTCCAGTATGTATTACAGGAGTTCAAATCTTAAAACACAGAAGACTTACTGGCTGAAAATGGACTATAAATACTCACACAACATTTCTATTTTTTTCTACACTGATCAGAATGATTACTGATACCCCTTTTATAATAAAGCATCTACCTGAGAAGATCCTGCAAAAACTTTATTTTAACCCTGATTTTGATGTGACACTGGGTTACCAGTTACTACGATTAAGGTCCTACCACTAAATTAGATTACCAGGAACTTGAAGAAAAAACTTAGTCCAAAGCATTAATCGAAATCTTTCATTACCTTTATTGTGTTGTGTGACACGCACTCTCAAAAGTGCCATAAATTAGCCTTAGGATGTCTTGTAGCCTATTCTACTATATGTGCTCACAAGAAGGGAAAGTACAGAGCGACATGGCAGCTTTTTTTTTTGGTACCTGAATAATAAAAGTAATGAATCTGAAAATCTGGCTTAGTCGAAACTCCAGTGTAAAAAAAACATTACAGCTATGTGTATGAAACCATTTAGACCAGCTGCAGCTGCAGACTTGGGTAATGTGTTAACAGGTTACAGTTTAACATCTTTTTACTTGTGACTGGTAGCGAAGTTAAATGATTATTTCAACATGTGTAAAGCATCGTTCACTGTACTGTGGTTTGTGTATTAACAGCGCATAGAATATTTCTAATAAATGTCACTGAAAAGACCCTTTAGCGACAGTCACCAGCATGACCTTTCAGCTATAAGTCTGCATCCTAAATGGACACACTCAAACCTCTGTTCAGGTATTTTATACTTCTTCAACTCATCTGCTCATGGCACAAATTAAGAGGCATGACATACAAGCATGTGGTGCATTAAGATAACTATGGTAATACTGCCTAAGTCCCTGGGCTTGAGTGCAGGGAGACACCTAAGGAGGCTGCAGGGTATTAAAGCACCTTACTGTTGATGTTCAGCTGAAAAAAAAAGAAAAAAAAAAGAAAAGAAAAATGCCTCCCAGGCTCATTGTCGGACTCTGCAAAGCAAGACAAAACCTGGGGCTTGGAGATTTAGATTTGCAAAAATGTAGAGAGCTAGCGTGTCAAGCTAAGCTAGCTTAGAGTTCCTTGGTGGCCGAGCTCAAGTCTGCAATCAGTTTACCAAAGGTTGGCCTTGGCTTGGGAGAAACACTTGTGCTTACGGTACCCAACTGGGGTATTCGAAAGGCAAACAACAACTCTAATCTACAGGAGCACATGGTGCAGAGAGGAAAGGTGGACAAAAGGAGGGATAGAGAAAGAACAGCAGCTCAGAACAGAGCACGTACCATGTCATCATATTTACGGTCCATGTGAGGCTGACAGAATAAATGTAATACCTGTGGACAAAGTAGGAGCAGAGAGAATTGGGTGGATGAACCAGATTTATTTAGGAAGGCAGAGAGGGATAGAGAGACAAAGAAGACATTTGTGTACATCTACAGACTACCGAATACGTAAAATTGGATATTGTTCTTTTGGATTCACCGGTGAACCATTATGTATCTTTAAACCCAAATGACCCAAAATGGTTTCATTCCAAGACGGGAATTAAAAGATTCATTCAATAGGTCTCTAAACTCTTTCTAAACTCTTTCTAAACCCTGTCTCATGTTCCTCCAGTGCTCAAAAACTAGTATCAGTATCACAGCACAGACTGTCTTTGATCTTAGAAGACCCTCCAAAGGCGTATGGATGCCCGGAAATTTTCAAAGAGAGCAGCATGTTTTTGGAGTCAACATGAGTCTAGACTAGAACCTCTGACAGCCTGGAAACTTACACGTATACAATTTGAGGGCCCTTTATTTGCAGTCACAAGTTTTGTATGAGAGATTACTCATAGCCTTGGTATTAAAGTTTATTATTCACAACCATTAACACTTCAGAAATGTCCTAACTAGCATAGACTAAGGTGATGTGTAAACCCGCTAGGAAACATCTGAAGCACCAGCCAATCAAAAGCAATTTACTGGCACTATTAATTTAATAACTTGCAAAAATTATAGTTTTAGTTAGAGAAAAAAAACCTTACTGCCAATTTGAAATATTCATTATAATAATTATTATTATTCAATAAATTTCATAGCAGTGCTCATTCAGGAGAGTGGAAAATAGAAATTATGCAAAGTTATTTGATGTAATCTAGTAAGTTAAATGCCACAAGCATAGAGTTATACAACTGAAGGAAGATTGTCTTGTTTTTATGAAATTGAACTGAATATACTTCTCATTCACCAGATTATTACAGAGAATTTTATCAAGTGTCAGGTCATTTTAAAATATCACTTTTCCTCTTCACTCTGAATGGATCAAGTATCAAGAAGTTTGTCAGTCGGATTTGTTAGAAACACAAAAGTGAAACAGGATTTAAATATTTTGTAACACCCAAGAACCACTTATCTCCACATGAGAACTAATTTGTGTGGTACAACAAATTTTAATTTAGGGATGTGTCAGTCTTAATGAACACTTTTGTTGAAAATAAAACTATTTCTCTGTCTCTCAGCACTGTGATCACTGAATTTACAACCGTCAGAAAATAACACAATAACAACACAATCTTGCTTTGGCCCTTCTATAACTCAATCAACACGAGGTCTCACCCAGGGGCCCAAACCCAAGTCCACCATCACGCAAAACATTGCTCTGGTTTGTGCCACACAGGATAAGACCAGTCAAAACAAATAATTAAGTAGCCAGAGATCAGTGCAAACAACCTCCCTGTTCTACAAAATATCTGCTTCTTCAGGCCTGAGGACATCATTACAAACCTCCTCCATGCACATCATCCAAACTCTAACTTCCAGGAAGCATCTCTGGACAGCTGGAGTCAAAGAAGCAAGGCCCGAGAACAGCTTCTTTCCCTTGACTCATTACCCAGTGCTCCCTATCAGTACTTCTCATCTGCTTTCCAACAAACTGGTAAACAGAATGAACACCAGCACAAAACTCTACTGCTGGTTGTCTTCCTCTATTGCCTTTAGCAACTGAAGCAACAGTGTTTTCTCTGAAGTATTTCTCACAATTATTTAAAGCATAGATGTAGTTTTGGTGTTTTTTTACTGTTAAACTCCTCAGCACATTATTCTGTAACAGGTTATGTGGCATGCTGTTGCACATTTTTCAAACAGCTTTGTTCAATGATCAAACTTCTTTTAACACCATGGAAACACTTTTATACTTATTAGTAGTCTGAGGAGGCTGTGCCAGCTGTGGTTAAGATATCTTGTCTATGCACATAGCAAAGAAAAAATTTATTAGCCTGCCAGTAAAGAAGTATATGATAGATTGACAAAGTGAAAGTTTAATAATGGGCCTGCAACAACACTGTGAAATAAACACTTTATTAATTTGGTTGCAGCCTTTTTTTTAGCTCTAAAAATTGAAAATGTAACAAGGTGAATATTCAACATTTCTAGACGTTCTATCTTTTTCTGTTTCATTCACATAAGGGTCCTTCCAGGTTCTCAGAAAAAGATTCTGCATTTTGTTGAGGGGCTGAACTGACTGCAGATAAACCCTACTACAGCAGGTTTATCAGTTGAGTCAGATCTCAGTCTGTATGAAAGCACCTTGGTTAATATAGATCCTCTGGTGCCTCAGGTAAGCATCATTTGTTGTGATGAACACGATCTCCTCAAGTGCACCTTTTATTTTGATAGGGTGTGATGTAAACTCTCAAGCCTCTGGTACTTGGCTAAACTTAAACAAGAACAATGTGCCCATAAATGGAAAGAAGCAGCTAGTTCGATTACCTTTTGTATTTGTGTGATGTTAGTTCTTGTAATGCAGCAGCCTACAATTAGTGCTCCTTTGCTTGTGTTTACCTTCATTGTCCAATTATTGGTTTTGCAATTGGCGCTTCTTTTTATTGTGTCAGTTTTAGGTTCATTAAAGCAAACATTTTGATTTGATAAATAAATGATTTCAAGTAGTTTCTCGTCTCTTTATTAGATCATATCAGTGCAGTGGAAATGAAAATGGACAACAGTGACAGTAGCTTATCTTATCTTTCAAACAAAACTATCAAGTAGTATTAATAGTGTAAAGATTCAGCTCAAGCACAGTTTTTCTCTTTTTTTCTGTGCTACAGGCCACAAGAGTACAGTCCCCTTCTCATATACCCTGCATGCTCAGTGAGCCCTAACAGAACTGTTTGTTTACATCTTTATCCACTATCTGGCATCTCTCTCTATCTGAACTGCTGACAGTGTGAGTCTGTCCATTGCAACAGCTGCTCAAATTTGACCACAAGCAACATAATGGCTTTGCTGCCTCCCACTTCATCCAAACACAGACAAAAGACACAGACATGCGATAAATCTATAGTATAAAACCTTTACCTTACCCTATTTGGCACAGTTTCGCAAAATATTTAAAGTAGAACCATTTAATTAAAAAATATGTAACATATTGATATGATTGTGTGGATCAGTAATTATAAGAGATATGTAAAAAAATACAAAAAAAAAACCAGTTTCTTGACCAAGGGATCTTCTTAAGCTACAAATTTTAACAATGATATAGTTTTACTCCTCACAGATGACAGCAGTACTAAATGTACTTTATTTCAGAAGAGAGAGAAACCAAAAGTCAGTAAACTTGGGTGCTTTAGTTTAGTGGGTAATATTTTTTTTGTTGCAGTGCTGTTTTTCTTGACCTTTTCTCACTGTATGGTTTGTGTTTATTGTCTCTGGATTCTGATCCTGTTGCTATTCTCTGTGTCTGTATTGTTTGGCAGCATTGTTTTCTATATGGTATTGTGCTCAAATAAATTGCCATTGTCTGCGGTGTTGCAGCTTGTAGCAGTTTGGATATGAGGTGGCCAAAAACCCAGAGCAGGGACAAGCTGTAACCTGATAAAAAGATGGGGTTTAAAACAAAACTTTAAATTACACTTTCGGTAATTTATTATAACTAACATCTGATAACAAGACATAGTATCAGCATTCACGTTTTTTTTCTTGTGTTCTCTGCCATGTTCCTTGATCTTTTAGAGGCTGTAACTGTGTATTTTGCCCTATAAAACAGTAAAGAGAAGGTTGAGAAAAATACATGGACAATTAAAAGTTTCTCTATTTCCAGTGTGTTCACTGGACCATAATCCTAAGTGTTCCCTGCAAATTTTACACTGATAACTTTAAAAAGTTTCACACCAGAGAGTGAAGTCATGCAAAAGAAGGCTGTGAACTTGTGAACTATACAAAGTTAACACTAAATCTACAAAAAAAGTTTCTTAGGTCATCGCCAAGAACACCCTCGAAAGTTTGCAACCACAGCTCACTGTCTTTACTTTTCTACCCATGTTGCCTATTTAAGTACTTTCTCCTATAAAAGGCAAAAATGTCAAGAAATAATAAAAAAAAGAAATATACACTTGCGATCACTATTTGCCTAAACTGACTGAATGTCTACATGCATATAAATCAGGCCCATACCAAGCTGACTGAGACCCCTGATCGCCCTGTGTAATGCATTTGTGTGTATGATCCGAAATAAAAAAAAAGAAGCATTTTTTGCATGACGGTACAGTAGCAAATAACCCATCCAATCTGCCTAATACTATTGTTTTTGGATGTGTTTTTCTCTGTATATCTCTCTGAGGAACACATCCTCAGAGAGATATAAACAGTACACACAAAGATGCAACAACAGTAGCCACACACACACACACAGAAAAAATTGAATGTCATGAAAAATTCACCTGCTTAATGATGCTTTTTTTTTTCTTCAGGGTAATCAGTTTGCAGGAGCAGATTGCTGGCAGAGTGATAATTAATAGAAGCAATCTGCTGCCTGTCAAAGCAACAACAGCACTTCCAGACCTCCACTTATTTGATCTCGCTGAGATCCAACATCTCACGACTCCTAATGGACGGCGGAACCATCAATCACTCAGCGGGGGTGAACCGGCCCACTAAATGCGGTGCTTAATATTCCAATACTCAACCATCATCATGCACATTAGGAGCTGGCCTTAGCGGACCCAGATTAAGGGTCCCGCTGAGAACAATGCACTGGGAAAGGAGGGGAGCAAATTAGCAAAGGCAATTACTCAGCTATGTATTTGTCTGATAAGGCCCATTTTTCTAAAAGACGATTACATGGCACCACAATCTGCTGAAGCACCAGCATTCACTTTTTACCTTCTGGGCTGACCTAACAAGTTTACATCTTCTCAAGGGGATTAACGTGCATTGGAGAAAAAAAAAAGTTGCTAAAACAACAATTTATGACTCGAGCCGGGACTTAACGCCTGCTGTTTTACAAGCAGAGCGATGTGTAGAAGCAGTGATACTGATATCAGCTAAACAATGCCTCGGAGACAGGCTGAAGATGCTGAAGGAGGGTGATGTAAGACAGCAGCACGGCGAGGCTGGCGGAATGTGATTTAAAGGAATTTAGAGGTGTTTTATTCAGACTGAAGTTTACCAGGTATGTGACTATCTTTTGGGAGCTGATTAAAGACATTTAAAAGGAGTTTGTCTTAGGCTTAAAAATAGCAGCATGTGCTTGCTTTACAAATGAAAAAGTTTGATGCACTTGGATGTAAATTTTCACCCTAGAGGGGTTTTATTACAAAGGAAGAAGAAAAATGTCCCAGAAAGGTATAATAACTTACACAACTGATCCATACATCTACCCCGCCCACATCAGGGGCCACTTTTCTATACAAACACAATAAGAAGAGCCATGGTTTCACTGAATTATTTATGATTTTCTATAATCTTTAAAATTAGCACTGAGAACAAGTGTATATCTGCAGCTTAGTGGTTGTTAAAGCCTGTGAGTTTTCTGTCTGTTTACTGCTGATTCGGCACAAAAAGAAATAATTTACATTAATATAGACAGGGTTACACCTCTGACCCCTCCCTCCTTTACTGGCCTACAAACATTAACCAAACTCACATCTATGCAGCTGGTACCCCCCTCTCATCACATACACACACACGTACACACAACACACATCCCCTGCTTGGCCTGCCGCTGCTGCAGACTGGTGGGAGGTCTAATTGGAGCCGATTGAGCTGCTGTCCTGTAACATATGGCTCACAGCCCTGATGGCACAAAACAAAGGAGGGAGATCAACGCAGGTCTTGGCCCCATCACAGACTCAGCAGCTGGGATAGCAGCCTCACACACACACACATGCACACACACATGCACACAAACACACACTAACACATGCACACACACAGAGCTCCGTCCTTCAGGTTTGAAGTTTGTTCTAAAAAGACGAGCTCAAATGCACCGTAGGACACTGAATCTTTCTTTCAACCTTTCTTGTGGACAAAAGTGAGGCTTCAATTTAAAACACTGAACCTATTTCATGCTTTCACACTAAAAAATTGAAGCTTTAAGTTCACCACATATTTGTTGTTTCTGCTGCAAAGGCCACCCAAATCTGTCAAATGAATAAAACAAAGTTATTCCATTAATATCTACATTTTTTGATCCCATTTTCTTTGTCAAATCTACAGTTTCTTTCAGCTACCCTGTAGCTGCGAGATGAGATGTCTAAGACGGCGATCAGGCTTTTATTTTAGCTCACCATTTCAAATTCAGTTAGGGAGAACATGATACTAAATCAAATTCATCCTTTAGATCTATGAGATCAGACAAGAGACTGAACCTTTGGTCCCACAAAATATTAGCTTTATTTTTTTCTTTGGAACAGTGATGAAATTCCAATCCTGCTTATCGTCTGTGACAAGTGAATGTCTGTCAGCACAATAAGTGATGAGGTTAAGTAGTGAAAAAGCATCTAAGCTTCTGGCAGAAAATCTGAACAAAAAACAAAAGAGCCTCACAGCAGACCTGTGAAACACAGTACGACCGATCACATTACACCAAAACCAGTTCATTTTGGTGTTTTTTTCGTGTGTAAAATCACAAATAAAATACAAAAAAATATAAAATATAAATAAATACTGAGATAACTAACAAATATTCTATGACATAAAAACAACGCAAATGCAAAATGATAATTCTCATGCATTTTTCTAGGATAGTATTTGTAAAAAACGTGGCCTTGTGAAATGAACATCGTGTTACAAAAACTAATGATTTGCTTGGATGCTTGTTTCCCAGAATTCCCCCTGGAAATGGCCCACGGATGGCAACTTTTTTCAGACTGCAGCAACACCAAATAAAGCACTGATGCTTAGTGTGCACGCACTGTAACTGAGCTCTGTTTTTTCTGTGCATAGCCCCTGAAAATCACACAGTAAATAGCTACACTTATTGCGACTGTGTGGAAAAATCACTCATGTTGTCACTAATGCTGATTCACAAAATGCTGCTCGCCTACAGATTACTTTCTGTTTTGCTTCCAGCTTTGGCAGTAAGGTATTTATGTCAGATTTTGTCTTGGATTTATCTTCTATCCAAGGAATTACTCTATTGGGGATGTGTGAGGGTAAGGAGAGAAAGAGGTGTAAAATAAGTAAGAACAGCCAAGTCGTGCAATTCTGTTTTTCTCCAGGAAGCAAAGAGGCTCCACTTGGACCCCGAGGTGAAGTAATGGAATCCCCACATATCACAACCTTTTGGCACCCTACTTTTCTTGGCTTTAGGGACTTTTAGCAGACGGTGAAAAATACAGCATGGTAGTGACAATTAATCTGGTCATGCTTACGTACCATTTATCATTCTAGGAAAAAAGGCCAAAAACGGATCTGAATGACCCACAAATGGCACATTTTGAAATATCAAAATTTAGATACATGCATACATTTCTTTAGCTTTTCTATTGCTTAATAACTGTTTTAACTTTCAGAGAATCTAAGATTCATTGGAACCTCACGCAGGGGATTTGATTGACAGTGTGTGAATATAATGGTGAATGTCTTTGAGAAAATACAGCCGGAATTGTTATGACTGAAAGATCAGATCATTAAAAATTTTTATTGCTCTTTGTTGTAAGGTAAAATTGGTAACCTTAAATTTTATTGCTCGTTTGTTTGGTTTATTAGCCAACATCACTTCAAAATTACCTTACATAAATATTAATTTTGGCTGGGTGCTACATTAACTTGGTCAGGATTACACCCTCAGGGCACTTCTCTAGCAAACCTTTTGTTTTTGCAGCACTACTAACGCAGCCTGAAATAATATTGCTCACAATGTTCTGGGATTGATGGGCCAGCTTGTAGCGCTGTAGCTTGTGCTCACAGCAAAAAGGTTCAATATTCAGGGATAACAAACAACTGCAATGCATTCTTGGTTACTTATATATTTAATGTAATTTAACGTGATCTATAATCCTAATTATTAATCTTCACGTAGTAATTTGGACCTTAAATCTCCCTCATCTGACATCAGTCTCAATGAGGTGGATATTGAGTTGGGATTGTTGTGTCATACTAATGTTTCCAAGGTCGTTTCTGAAATTTAGAGCTGAACTGCTCCTGTCTTATTGACTTATTTAACCAAAACTCTCTCTCTCTTTCTTTCTCTCTAAAGTTTCCAAACCATTTCTCACATCATCTCTATCTCTCCATCTTGTCACCATTCCCTCTCTCCTCCGCTGTCCGTCCATCTCGTAAAACGAAGGGAAGGATGGAGGCACTGAGCGGAGGAGAAAGGAAGGTCATTTTAAGTTCAGTCATCCAGATGAAAGGAAGACCAAAGAAAGCAAGTCGGAGAAAAAGGAGAGTTAATGATTTATGCTGTCATTCGTATGACCGCACTGAGACAGCCTCTGCCTGACGATGCATTCAGTGCGACTAGATCACTCCATCCGCTTATTTCATCCGGATGAGTGGACTTATAATGCCCTTCTACCCTTTCCTGCCTGCCACCCCCTTTACTCCTTTTTTTTTTTAAAAAAGCAAAGGATTGATAGGAGGAATGGGGACGATGCTGAGCGACATGATGACTGAGTATCTTATCTTATTATTATTGTTGTGCCACCAATAATTTCACTTGCACCAGAGTGAACACACACAGCAAAAACTTGGGAATTCACAATTATTCATAAGATAACAAGGACACACACAGTTCAGCTGAAGTGGAAAGAGGAGGCGTCTACATGATGAAGTCTGCAGAGAGAGGAGAGATATTACATCTACAGTGAGTGAGTATATGAAGGAGTGCATGTGTGGAGGTTACTTTCCCAAAGTCAAAACACCAAAGCACTGCGCTGTATTTCCAGAGCTGTCTAAGAATAATGGATATTTCTAATATAAGCTCATCTATTTCTGATTGGCAGAGCTGAATGAATTCCATTAGAGCCGCTGTCATCCTGTCCTCATTTCAAACTCGCAGATCTCCCTCGGCGGGTAATCAAGCTCTTTGAAAACTGTTTGATGAAAGAAATTTGGCCAGATCATTCAGGATAACATTGCATAAACCAATCTATTAGCCCACGCAGTACAATGCAGAAAACGCACTGAATGAATATGGTTCAGTGCAAACACAGCCTGTGTGTCGATGACTGTGATAACTGACCTAATAAGGCAGATGATTTAAATTTTTGGACGAGGTTAAAAGATTTTTTGCAGATGAACCGTCTGCCTTCACCTCACATAATACAACAAGATAATAGGACTTTATTTTTGGTGCACAAAGTTTTATCTGAATCTAAGTAGTTGGGCTGCAACTAATGAAAATTGATCAATCAAACAAATATTTTTCAATAAATCATTTCAATAGCTTAGTCACTGAATCCAAAAACATGACAACTGCCCACAACAAGCTTTAAAAGCCACAACAAGCTTTAAAAGCCAAAGAAATCTTCAAATAGCTTAATGTATCAAACAAAACTTAAAGGTTTTGAGTTAAATGACAAATCCTCATATTTCACAAACAGGTACCAAGCAAAGCTAAACATGTTAGCATTAATCAACAGAAACCTTGATTTGAATAACACTGCTCCCAGGTCCTTAGGGCAGCACACAAATCTCATTTTAAAAAATATTCACTATTTTGTAAATATTTTAGATTTCAGTATGGGTTAACATTGCACTTAGTTAAGTTACAAAGCTATAAAGCAATTAAAGGCCATAATACAGTCTTACCTAGGGCAGAACCTCTACCACTGTTACCCTAAGGGGTTATTTGCTGTATGCATTTTTATTGCCTGGACGTAGTTCAACCAAAACTTTTAGGTTTAGGAGGAAAATAAGCAGCTAGATTTGAATACAAATTGGTGATGCTGATTTGTAAATGGTTTAAACACATTTAAACTACTTGTTATTCCCGTAATGTAGAGTGCATGCAAACTAGCTGGCAGATGAGCACAGAGGCTGAAATGCAGTCAAAATTAATGGCTAAAAATAAAGAGTTTGCTTTAAGATGCCGTGTGTAACATTCTAGCACCAATTATCGTACAATTCCTTAAAAACTCTCATGACTCTGTTTAAATGTAGCTATAAAAATGTGGTCAATTTCTGCTCTGATCATTGGGCCCAACCATAATTGATGGGTCACAATATAAAGCACAGGGTTCAATGCACAGGCCCTGTATGGTCTGGAGGTTAGTATTTAATTCAGGCAGCCAAGGTTCAACTAACAGTATGGGAACAGTTTCAAAAGTTAAGCAGCTTACTAAGTAAACAGACGTAATAGTCCTTGTTTTAAGTTAGTCTTTTCAACTATTGTGGATCCAGTTATGGCAAAGCAGATTCTCTTTTGAAAGACAAGACACAAGCTGAAAAGCAAAGTCTATTTCATTCTGTGCTACTGGCACTAAATGGATTTTACACATTTTTACAGACAAACAGACACTGTAGGGTTTTTTTTATTGGAAACTGCAACACTCGTCACCTGGAGATCTGAAGGTCCAGGCCTCGTCATCATCAAAGTGTGTATCCCCGGCTGTGAACCTCTCACCAGGAAAAAACGCGTGCGCCACGGTGCCACCTGGCCCATCAAAGGGATATCCATCATT
>JAPZDV010000011.1:8981387-9022830 GCA_029814665.1 Acanthurus lineatus | reverse complement strand
CTTCCTGCAACCTCGTGGAAGTTGAGTGGTGCGATGTCACTCCAGACCTTCAAGGCGTAGTACATCAGGGCTCGAACAGTGTCCCTGCCCAATAAGGCTGAATCCTTCGGGAAGGTCCTCACTCTGAGAAAGGAGAGAGAGAGAGAGAGGGGGAATATATTACAAACAAGGAGAGAGAAAAGGAGGGTGGGACAGGAGGACACAAGGGAGTTGAGAGGACAAGAAATTTGACGAGAGAAGAGGTGGCTGATGAAGGAAGTGAATGAGAGACATGACAGTACAACAAAGTAAGCGTGGAGTGAAAGTGGAGACAAGAGAGGAGGGCTGACTAAAAAAGGAGAGGAGAATAACGATGACAAGAAACAAGAGGAGAAGAAAAGGAAAATGAAAGGAGGAAAGGGTAAGCGAGGTAAAACCCATGCGAGGAGAGAAGATAAGAAGAGGAGTACGTCAAGTCTAAGAGTGACAGAGATAAACATGAAAGTGGTGAAGAGACAAGAGAGGTAAAAGCGTGAGAAAGAGGGCGCAAAGCACAGAACACAGAAAGAAGTGAAAAAAGGAAACAGAAAGTCTTGGTATATACCAGATGAAGAGAACTGAACTGTACAAAAGCCCCAAACCACGATGGTCATCTCAGCCATGTTTGCCTCTGGGACTGACGTGCATGAAAACAAATATTTTGTTTTGAATGTTTTACGTGATTTCATGGGTTTTTGTATTTCATGGTTAGCTGCTCCTGCTCCTCACATAATAAACTGATAATAAGTTGAGAATTCAAAGTGTATCTGAAGAGATTATCCATCAGCTTCCAGGAACACTTCGGCTTTTTCACTGTCTTTCCCATTCCCTTCCAGTCCGTATTCAATTTTCTTCCTTCCTCTCATCATCGTAATATCTCTCAAGCTATTTCTTTTTTGTCAATGATGTAGAAACAGGAGAGAAATAAACAGAAAACCACTAAGACTATGTTTTCCATCTCCTTCTCCTTCTAAATCTTTTTCCCTCAGTTCTCTAATTCTCTTTCATACCCTTTTCTTCCCTCCACTCGCCAGTTTTTGCCTCATCCTACTCCTCAGCTTGTACCTCATGTTTTCTCCCTTTCTTCACCCACAAGAGCATTTTGTTTAAAATATATGAGGTGATTAGTTCATACCAATCTCAGTAAGAAAATACCAACTTCGACCATTGACCACAAGTCACAATCAGCTTACAACCAGCAAAACTGGTTAAATTTAAACAAAGTGCTGTGATTTTTAAGTAGAAAAATCAAAATCCAACAACACAAAGTCATTGAAACTTGTCTAACTGATTGATCTGGCACAAAAAAAGAGCAGCGAAGATCGTTTAGTTTCAAATGACTTTCTTCCACAAATGTCCTTCTTACTGTGTACACCAACATATCATACATGTTGAGTGTTAACCTGGAAATGCTACATATTGTATATTGGACATCACGGTTATATTGACAATCCTGACCTTTTTTTCGAGTCTCATGACTTGCATTAAATGAGACAATACTGTCTTACTTAAAAAGGAGCAAAGCCATGGGTACTGATTCACATATTGATTGTTACAGAAAGACCTGGGGCCTAGTTTAATACTACAACACACATAACGACTCCTACAAGCACACACAGAGGTCACTGGTTACTGGTGCAAGACAGACATGGGTAAACACCAATTCTTGCATGTACCTGCGTAAAAAGAAAGGGCATCCATAAAACCATTCATGTTTCTAATTTATGATTTCATTGTCATGGTAGACGTAACAAAGTGAGGTAAAAAGCAAATCTGGGTGAAATGATGAATGGAGAGACAGCAACAAGGACTGTAAACTCTGTAGGGAAAGTTGAAGGTGAGTGCTTTTAAGCTGAGCTGGCACTTTTCAGTATCAGAAGATAAATCAGCTTATGATATCCTTCTCTTTTACTCAGGGGATGACACTGTTTTTTCTACTTGGCTGGTGTTAAAATCTATTAAGTTTTTTTTTTCCCTCCAACGAGCATTTTACTTGGGTTTAGTTGAAGAAAATCAAACCTTTTAAAATAATATTTCCATGAAAAACTGGTTCCTATTGAGCTCAAGACCAGAATATTTCTAAATGACACAATATATCAGTGGGTCCCATATCAGATCAAACCTATAAAAACATAATGAATTGCAAAAATCTCAACCAATAATAAAAAACAGAGAAAACAACTTATGATTTCAAAATGTATATAATGTGTTGTCATTTCTAAAGTGCGTCACAGCAATATTAAAAAAGGTGATATTTATTTTGCATTTTCTGTGCTGTCAAAACACTGCCTCTTCAAAGTCTTGTCTTTGCACAGGAAAAAATTCTTCTGACATTTCCCAATTCTGAGGATGCTTAGTTTATAGGTGTTTTTTTCTTTTTTTATTTAAAGCTCTCATTACTGAGCAGCTCCCCACATAAAACACGCCGCGGCCTCTGCTCTTCGTTTCGAGGGGTTGTTGGTGACATTTAGAAAACTCTTCTTTGCATGCTTGTTGTCGTTAGATTGTTGGGCATTTTAATCTGTTAATTGGCAACCCAATAAAAACAGGTCTGTGACCTATTTTGTGTTGTGACTTTGTGTTTAGGAAACGTGGAAATATATGATTTTCACTCTAAACTGTTGACAGAACAGCCCAACTTTGTCCAAATCTTGGAAACAGAAGGTTTTAATATGCAGTGAGCGATGCAGCCAGCTACTTTCACTGTGCTCTGCTGTTGTATGGAAAAAAATATTCATATTGTGATTGCTCTTGCTTTTGGCATAAAGAGAAAATATATTTACTGAGTGACTTCTTTATTTGGACAATCTCAGTGTAAGCAGATACACCAGATTTTCTTCTATCGTATGTCTGAGAAACTAGCTGCTCATTAAGTGTTTTTAGTAGAATCAAATCAAATTTGATGTTTACACCAGTAGCCATGAGCATTATCAAGTCATGGAATCAATTCCTAGAATAATTTCAAAATCAGAATGACAGTATAATAGCTGAAATGCTTTGAGTGTGTATACAAATGTACACTCCACAACAATGATACCACATAAATGTCATTATGTTTGATCAGTTCAGACAAGCTGCACCGGTTATGGGACTGTCAAACTCTGACTGTGCCAATCATGGTAAACACTTAAGACACAAAAAGGTTCGGGGAGACTGAAGTTCTGTCAGTTCAAACAGTCATGCTCATAAAAAGCCCTTTGACATCCCCATTTCTGATTTTGATGAATCTGGCATCTTGAAAGCCAAGTTTCTGTCAAACAAATCATTTGTTTGACGGTAGTTTCAATTCACACTTGAATTCCTCGTTATTAAAGACTTTTTTCCGAGGAGTGGTGAGTCATTCCTCTGACTACAGCCTCTTCTCCACTGTTCTTTCTCTTTTTATCATGTGGTTACTTAATCATGGTTTATGTTTCCTAGTTTTGAGGGCTCCAAGAGTGGATGGACAAAGAACTATGCATGCAAAGAACAGTTCTCTTTTGTCCGTGCATGAAAGCTGGTAATGAATCATTGAAGCAGGCTTTGCTTATTAAAACATATTCTAACTTCACAATTTCAATCAATGAAACTTCACTAAATCATTTAGAAGTAACTGTAAGTCATAGAGAAGCTGATATTTTCTCAGCACATCCACTGGGGTCTGACAAAAGTTTGCCTCAGTGCTCAATATTTCAAAAGGTTGGTGAAGCAATGGATGGTATTTTTTCAATGTTGTGGTTTTCAAATTTTGGTGAATATTCTAGGTTTTAGTGTTCTCAATGTAAGTTAGGAGTAGGCGTAATACAAAACACACAATTACTCAACGACTTGGCTTTACTCTGTTGAATTCTGCACATCAGTCCAGATTGGCAGAGATTTGCATTACAATTTCAATCCAGCTATCTTCTGGATAGTGTGTCCTAAACTGTTGACATATTTGTCTTGGGTCAGTCGTTATTTTCTTTTTTCAATCACACAGCATATCAGGTAAAAGAGCTTGTTGTCTGCAGCTCTTTATCTAGCATCTAGCAGTATTGCTAGACTTGTTTTTATTGAAGAATAGCTGCTGATAAAGTTTTGCTAATTCTGTGATAAACATATTCTATGCTCTATAAATATGCCCTATAAATTCTTCAAAACAGATGTCCCCTAATATTTTGCTATTTAAAAGCTGTTATTATGATGCAGTTCAATCATGAAATGTTGGCTTTTCATCAGCGGCAACTTATCACGACTCCTAAACTTGACACAACAGCTGACAGTGAACATGATAAAACAGCGAAATAAAGCAGATATCTGAAGTAGAAACATTGATGCATGAGAGCAAAAAAAAAACTTCAATCTCAAGAGATTCAGTTAGAAGCTAAAAATGTGGTGACAGCTGAACGGACTGAAACTTTTAAAAAATATCTTTACTCTCTGGTCTCAGACATAAGTTGAGTCTTTCATAACACGTTTGGGGGGGAGGGGATTTGCCATGGGTTGGTCGCAGTTGCAAGACATTGCTGGCTTGGAGATGTTTCCAGCATGTTTTGTTCCCATTATGGAGATGGTACATCTCAGTTACAGCACAGCACAACTCGTCTCATTTAAACTAGCGATGAAAAGGCAAACCATGACATGGTTTGCCTCAATATGGCCAAAGGTGACATTTAAAAAGTCATGAGCCGACTTAAAGATCAGTGAGCCTGAGCTCTCAGCTCGGTGAAATGAGAGGACAGACGGATTGTTTATCCAGTGATCTCTGAGACTGACTCTGTGAACTTGTGCTCACCCTGACAGCTTATCACAGCGGTTTAAAACTTAATGCTTCCTCTCCACCAACAACTCAACTATTTACAATTTGCAATTCAAGTGAGCAAGGTGAAGCTGTGTGTTTACTTGTGTGCAATATGAGAGGAGTGTGTTGTCAAGTTTATTTTTGCTTCCAAATGACTGTATGGATGGGAAACCTAACTTTGGATAGCATTCAAAGAATGAACAGGATTATGTAGGTAAGAAAATAATGAGGGAGGAAAAGGAGAAGGAATTACTGTAATATGAGGTAGAATGAGCATTTGACAGAGTAAAAAATGGAATTATAGACACCGACTGCAGGAATATTTCTGACAACTCCCCATGGCTTCATCTACCACAGTTCTAACTTTAGTCAGAATCACGGAGTTTGTTCTCAGTGAGAGTGACGAGTCCTTAAGTTTCAGCGTTTCTGCAGGCTACTACACTCTGAAGGATCAGTGATCACACAGACACATTTCCATCTCTGACAGAGTATCTGATGTCTCCTTTCCCTTATCCACAAGAAATGTTCCTCATTACAAAAAGCTTTTTTTAAATGGCTTGTCTTACAGACTTGTGTGGCTGTACAGGGGTGTGAGTTTGAGAAACGGAGTGATCATAACACACGAGCTTAAGTGGAGGAAGACAAAATTCAAACTTTAAAGACTATAACTCTTTAAATATCCTTTTTTCTATATATTAACTTACAGATGAGTCTTATTTGACCACCATGCCTACCATAAAAAAATGGCTAAACAATATATGAATGACCATCAGTGTTCAGTTTTCTGTTGTTAAAAATTTCACTCTTGAAAACTACATTTATAAGATAATATTTTCCATTGTTCACCAAAATTTGTCTTTGTATAAGAAGTATTGTCCTTTGCTGCCTTTTCTCTTCTGGTCAGAGTATAATAATGAAGTCTGTCAACTGTAATTTAAAACACAAACAGCTTTTCACAAAAACCTGGCAGAGAACATGGTTTTTGGTTTAATGCATTGGGTGCTGTCTTCATGTGTGGCTGCATGGAACCCAACAAGCTCCAGATGACAAGGGAGTCCATATGTTGCTCAAAAGGCAAATCCCTAAAGCACTCACTGCTGCTTTTTGCTCGCTTATGGCTGTAAGTGCATGGTAACACTTGGATGTGATTAGATCTTCTTAGTGCTCCTATTACTGGAATTGCAATGGCTGTACAAAGAGAGTTCAATGCTATGAGAGAATTTAGTGAATCTTTTAAAGTATTAATGTAAAACTTCAGAGGTAGAGAGGACAGAACTGGAAATTTTAAAAGTGGAAAGGGCATGTACCATAGCTCCTAAATGGAATTCAGCTCTGTCTGCTAAGTAAAAGGTAGAGTTGAGCAACTTTAAAAAAACACTTGGCTGTGGTCATGGGAAGGTCTTGGTTACAATTTTTTAAAAAATGAAGCAAAACAAAACTTAAACACTACTGGTTTGTGATGGGATGATCCATCAAAAATAGACATGTTATATGACTGATGGGCCAAAAACTTTAAGTCAGTGATATACAGACTTCATATAACAGTGATGCAGGTCAACTTTCAGCTCAGGAAAGTTTAAAACTGCTTGGATAGAGTCATAGTGCACAAAACAGTACAGATTATGCAAAGAGCAAAGAGCTCAATATACTTTTTGTATAAGTTTTGTGTGTATATGCTTGTGTTGCTTTCATAAGTGAGTAGAAATATGTCCTATGAGGGTGACTATGTCTTACATACAAAGAACGTATAGATTTCTCCATATAGATCTACTTCTAGAACTGCATACCATGGAAGTATAACTATAGGTCTGATAATTACTACCTGTCACTGGCAAAGTACATTAAAAAAAACCTTAAATGCAGACAAAGACCCCTTAGTTACAAGTTCCTCTCTGTTTGATCCTTGCTGCCCTTCAAACCCTCTCAAACACATGCATGCAAAAAGAACATTACTGTACTGCAAAGCATTCAGAACAGATACTACTAAAATACAGACCTGCAGTTACTGAATCTAAACATCATTCCATTCCATAAAATTAAGAAATATGATTAGCACTGTTGTATTTACCATGAACTCTGCTGGATCACACTTTCATAGCTGACATTTTCTCCAAGTCAGTACTGATTTATAAACAGCATGTTTCAACTTAGTGTTCCACTGAGGAATCTGCCTCTTTTTCCATGGTTCAGACATTATTAGAGGTGTGAGAGAAGGAAACAAAGGCTTCCAAAATTTCAGCTACAAATCCAATGTTACTCAAAGTCATGTTTTAGGTCACTATTTTTCTTAAGAAACCAAACAGAATATGGGAGATGAAGATAAGTGAGAAACTAGTTCAACATCCAACATGCTTCCTCTTCCATAGATTAGGAAAAAGTGATTTTACAAACTTTACAATTAGCTGGATGGACAGAAAGGTGATTAAGGTGAACTTCATTTTCTCTATCTATTTAATGCCATGACACAATTTCCACCTTAATTTGACAAATGAGTAAGAGGGAACTGGGCTTATGTGTAGGTAAATGTGCATGTGGCTATGTGCATGCTTCATGTGTGTGAGCTTAAGCTGATTCAAAAAGACATAAACTTTTGCACACGCAAACACGCACGCGCACACACACACACACACACACACACACACCCACACCCACATACACAATCTCCTACATTTCACCTGCTTGACTTTTAATATCCATGTACTTCTTATAGAACTTTCCCTGCGCAGAGTGATGACTCAGATGGAGAGAGGCAGTGAGGGGAGAAGGTGGGAGTGAGGGGTGGAGGGGTGGATAGAGGGAAGAAAACTCTAAGACTCTTTTGCTGTCCCCCGCCTTCAGCCTCTCAGCAGGCTCTTACCTACTGTGGCTGTGCTGCTCCACAGAGACATGAGCTGACATCAAAAGTGATGCTAAAAAGTACTCTCTCTCTCTCTAACACACACACACAGACACACACACAAATAACATTCACCTCCACTGCTCCGCTACCCTCCGCAGACATAAGCTGATTACCTAGAAAATTGAAAGCTCATATGCAGACGGTGATTCATGTGCTCATATGAGTTTGGAGATGCATGCATGTAGCAGCACAAACACTCTCAAAAACATGAAAATATTTTGGTGACAGAAACACAGGCTCATGCTGTGAACTACCAAGAAGTTCTCACACACTCCTTTAACACACACAAAAACACAACACGTCATTCAGGCTGAAAATGAAAGACACTAAATTAAAGGCTCAGCATGAGTCTATCCTCTCTCCACAAAAGTCCTCCCCTTTTCAATGGGAGTCTCACTCATCCCTCATCCCCTGTTTGTTCTGACTATCACAGTCATAAACTTTGAGATGCTGATGTGAAATGTGGGAGAAAATACAATGGGTCGAGAAAAAGATAACGCCTAATAACAGTTATTTTTATTCTAACAATTCCATGAAGCCATTTCACAGGATGATGGCCTGAAATGGCGGCAGGAAGATGAATTCTCATGACCACAATACCTGAGAATTACTTAGTGCGCTGTCAGTTAACTCTTTTTGTGGCAAAACTGTTAGTGATACTGTGAAACAGACACAATGAGAGATTTATAGTTGAGCACTGATAGAGACAACTCTCATATACATGATGGAAACTTCACTGAATAGACAGAAACTGGCAATATATTACTCAAGATAGCAAAAGCAAATAGATAGAAATAGAGCCCAGCAGTGATGTGATTGCCTCAGTTTGTTCAAACTACATTCAAAACGAGGAGGTATGATGATAGAGAATGTCATCATTTCAAATATTATATAGCATTTAAGGCAATAAATAAGTTCTGTACGATCCCTACTTCTCCTCTCTTATGCTGTCATTTTTGTTATACAATTCCAAGAGTATTTGTTGTATCTGCTTATGTCAGATTTTTCTCCCTAAAGACTGTCCATGAGTGAAGTCAATAAACAGTGGTTCAACTTTTTATGAGACCATTTGTGTCAGATCAAAATATTGTCAATAATCAAATGTATAAATATTTAAATATCTACAATAATGTGACATTTTTTGTGTGCGTTTATCAGCCACATCAGTTTTTCACAATTTTTTACAAAATAAAAATATCTCAGCAGCTAATTAATGGATTTCAACAAACTTGTGTACAGACATACCTAATTTCAAGACGACATATTCTAATGACTTTGGTGACTCTGACTTTTCCTTGAGTGTTTGAGTTGTTTTTTGTTTTAAGGTACATGACCAAACAACAGTCTAAAGATCCCATTACACTTGGTTGGTTGATTAGCTTTGATGCTAGAGCCATTTTCACTTACGACCAAACCTACCAAACTAATGAAATTTCCATCAGCCTCATGTGAACTTTTTGATTTGTGCTAATTACAAATATTAGCATGCTAACACAATAATTACCTTTTATTAGCGCACTGACATGCTAAACTAAGATGCTGAAGATTGTAACTATTATAAACTAAACATTTTATACCAAAAATTAGCATGTTAACATATTCACTGTGAGTATATTAACACACTGGCGTTAGCATCTAGCCTCAGTGAGCTGCCAGCATGGCTGTAGACAATTGACGGTAAAAAAGATGGATGACACAGCTCCAGTTCTTCCCACAATACAAAAATGGACCCAAAACATCCTTTTGAACCAGAGTCTGGGAAGCAGCGAATGGCAGATAAGGCCATGGTACCCGACTCAATGGTGGGTTAGACTTATTACCCATACTGGAGCCATACACCAGGGTGTAATGAGGATGTTTTAGCTTTACTTTTGAAGGGCTGTTATTTTATCCATCTCCATGTAGTCAATGCAGTAGACACTTTTAGCATCTGTATATTGTTTCAAAATAAATCCTGTGACTCAAATATTGGCTGTTATTTTGTAGCTAGTTAGGCACACAGCCTAACTGTCTCCTTTCTTGAATATGAGAAATGTCATAGATTACCCCTTCGGGGGCATTATAGTAACCTGTTAGAGAGAAAAGCATAAATTTGCCAATTTGGTTTGTCCATAAAAGTTTTTACGATCTCCTTATGTAGGTAAGGATGCCACATTATGAGGGAATCAAATTAATTTAACTTTAAATCTTTAATAACACCCAAACATTTAATAGATGCTGAAGGAACCAGAGAGTTATAAAACATGTGTCATTCTGTTGGATGCCTGGTCATTATTGCTGGCAGCTTTATGTCATTACTTCTTATAGTCCCTGAGCTACCTCCGGGACAATAAGGATGCCTTTGGATACAGCTGTGGCATTTCTTAACACTCACTAACCACTGTGAGCTATGGGTATAATTAGCACTTTGATGGACCTCTGCTGCTGCTGAGTTATGACTTTGACCACACTTAACACTCTAATTACTTACCATCTTCAATTTTGAATATGGTTGTACAGTTTGTAAATATCACACACTGGGTTTAGCATTCTTGATTATGGCTACCTCATGCTGTTCTCCCCCAAAACAATGGCATTGAGCTTTAGGGTAGGTTAATAAAGTATTAATACACTCTACAGTGTAAAGATCATGGTGTCATTTTGGGCTAATAGCAATGATTTTTTTTGTGCTCATTAAGTGTGCATTTGTGTCTCGACATTACTCATCCTTGTACTCAGTTCATTAACTTCATTAGAAAGATGACTAAAAGCTTACAGAGATGGATGAGAGTTGGTGATGTTGCACCACAGCATTAAGTCAGTGAAACCCATCTACTGTATCAGAGCAGAAAGACAAGATGCAATCTCTAGATTTCTTTTTCTGCTTCTTGTTTTGTGTCTTTCCGTGCTGTTCGTTATCCTCATCCACCTCCCCATCTTTTCTCTCTCCTCCACTCAGCTCGCTACACCTATCTGTTTGAGTTATCAGTTGGGCTGCTAATGACTGCCAGGCTGTCTGCTGTGATAATGGGCTAACAATATGAGATAATGAGCTAACAGTGGGCTGTTACACAACTCGGCTGTAACATACTTGGCTGAGTGCAGTGTGCTACTTGGGCGTGTGTGTGTAAGTGAAAAAGAAAAAAGAGGTAAGCAGGAGTTAAAGTGGGGATTAAGGGCTAAGCCCAGACACAAAGACTCCCAGACATCATCACAAAAATAATTTACTTATACTTCTTCTGCAGAAAAACACATTACTTGAATCCAAATCCCAAAAATGAATAGCACTCAGCTTTGCTATTTATCATTTTCCCCCCTTTATGAAATAACAGACACTCACCACCTACTCTGCACATTTTCAAAACATAATGATGTGACTGATGTGTGTGAACAAGAGGAGAGAGAGAGAGAAGCGCAAGTCAGACAACTGGCATCAATCTTGCTGAGGCGGGCTAAATCAGGCTAAATGAGTGGGCATGTCTTTTCTCCTTACTGTATGCTGATATGATATTCTAATTAAACAATCTGCCGTCCTTGGTAAACGACTCCCATAACTGTTTGATAAAATGTACAGTGAAGTGAACTGTCTTTAAATCCAAAGTCAAAGTACTAAGTTGAAATATGCTGGTAAATTTATTTACCTTGAACTTGTTGTGTTGTTGATTGCTTCATTTTCTTCTGCTGCATACATAAAATACTTTCTTTTGTCATGGAAGTGTCCTGTGAAATACTTCAGTTGCTCTCAAACATATTTTCTGTTGTCCCTGGAGAAGAGCGAAAGTACGCCAATGTCCAGCCTTTGCTGTGCAACAGCATTCTAACATTTTGTGGAGAAACTTTCTCACATGTTTTGCATCATCTGATTGTCTCCAAGACGTAACTTTAAGTGCTTTGTCTTGATAGTCATGGTAGACTACAAAAGAAACTGAAGGAGTTTGTGGTCATTGTTTCCCACAAATATGATTTTAGAGGACTTTTCTTGTAACACCTGCACATATGTGCACTATGCTACGTCATACTGTGCTATTTTTGCAGTTTTTTGTTTGGACAGTGGTGACGCAAGCACAATTCTTACAAAGCTTTTTTTAGCAGAACGAACCACATTTCATGCACATATTTAAAAAGCCCATTTATTCATGTGTGACGAAAGTAAGACTGACGAGGTAGGCGAGCTCTGCTAACTGAGTCACTCTTGCAATGTTACAATCTTGATGTAAAAAAGATACCCTGATTATGATCTCACGATGTTTCTTCTCTGTGTCCTTCTTATGACTCTTAATTAATGTCAACCTTGCATACTGTTCACTGATCATACTCTCATTCATGTACAAGCTGTTATGAAACTCCAGTACCATAAACCTGATCTGAGAGGGGGAGTGCTGCATGAAAAGTACTGAAGTACTGTCAGAACCAATCACAGATAAAGAGCATATGTAAATCTTGATTAGTGTGAGCTTCCAGTCTTTGTGTAAAGTCCTTTGTGACTATGATGTGTCTAAAGTCCACTATCACACTCTCAGCCCTTAAAGATGGCAGCAATTGTGGTTTATCCTGATAAACACATAGAGCAATATTATTTTTATGTGCTCTGTATTTTTTTATCCTAAAATTATATTAGTTAGTAAAACAAAGTTTATAAAAACCAAATAATTAATGCATTTGTTCCAACTTATTTAAAAACAAACTGATAAACTATTTTGTTATATCCGTTGACTTTTTTACTGTTCACTGATTAAGATTAATATATTAATGCAATATGTATGTTGTTGTGATATTAATAGTTATACTTTTCTTTAATCTGACTGATGTGGTGGATCAGAATATAACATTTAATATGCCTGTCAGATTGCATCTGGCTCATTAGCTGTTTTGCACATTATCTCCATTCTGTCAGCCCTGTTATGCGCCCATATAATCTAATGAAGCAGAGATGCCATGAAATATTAGATGATAAAAATAATTTTCTAAACCAAGAAGTGAGGGAATTGCCTTGCAAGTGCTACACCATCGGCTGAAAAGGACTGAAGCAGACAGAACACCCAGAGAACTAAGACATGAGGCTAATCTATGCAGGATATCAATGCTTTGTTATGGTTCTTTACTAAAAATCTGCAACATATGGAAATTTCTCTTGATCTGAAGCCAGCACATAATCCACAAATGTTCCTGCACACTGTTCTACAAATCTGAGCGCTGTGAATATGAAAGTGCTTCACTGGACTGAAAACAAACCTGTCTTATTTCAGAGCGGAGTTAGCTGACAGGAGCGTGGTGTGTGATTGGCAGCAGTGCAAAGAAGAAAGAAAGTTAAAGCCCACCAGGGGGGAGACAATGCGTACACGCCTGCATGTACACTGAATGTGTCTGTGTTGACTTTCCTCATATCTCAAATTATGCGTGTAATATTATTCTGCACACACACAGACTTACACACAGACACATACACACACAACCACACACACACACAGTGGCTCACACAGCAGCTCATTGTTGAATAAGTCCTGATAGCTTGTGTGAAACACTGCAGACCGACCACATGTTTCACTGTTTCAACCTCTGCTGTCTGACACTTGCCCTGCTGTTCCTCTGGAGAACATCCATCTGTCTGTAACAAAGCCTTTGCTCTTTAAAAATCATTCATATGGCCCCCGAACAAGTCAAACAAGTTGTTTTTTATGCGACTGATATATTTCCAAGGTAATTCCTATGTCTTTTTACCTTTTAATTTGTTCTTTTAAGTATTCATTTATTGTTTATCTAATTATTAAATTCCTATACCTTTAACTTTTAATGTTGTTAGTGTGGCAGTCATGAGATCTCTGTGTGATTTTGAACTGTGGAGTGTGTGGGTTGTTTTTTCCTCTTTGCTCTTTGGGCAGAGGCTGGGAATGGCTTCCTGGTGGCCGGAGCTCCTGACCTGGTACGCCTGCTTTCATCATCATTACGCTCAGAATAAAAGTTCTGGTCTTCTCAGTGCTTGTCGGCCGTTGGCAGTGCTGGCTCCAATGTTCAGAGAGATTTCTAGTGTATATTACCAGTGCGTTCTTTTTGCTTTCAACTTGTGCCTCAAGAACCGATTCCCACCAACTACCTCCAGCACCAAAACCACTAAGCTGCTCTGCCTGAACTGCCTCCAGCTTCTTCATCCGTGCTCCAGCCTCTGCACCCTCTGCCATGTGCCACGTGCTACCACATAATTCCTACACTCCAGTGCCCCCCTGAACTTAGCCTCAAACTCCCACTCCCTTCCCCCTGAAATTATCCATAAATCCTTAAAACCTTGCACTTTGTCTTGGCATCTGCTTTTGGGTCCTGTTTAAACATCAATATGTCACAGTTAGTTAGCTTCAGTTCTGTTTTCTTGGCTTATTGCCACCTCCTAACATTCTTGGTTATGTCTGTCCTTCGTATGTTTGTACCTCATCATTGCCGTGAAGGAGGCTTTGACCTCTTTGTGCTCTATTAGGATTTAATTAAATGAATAAAAACTGATTATGATGATGAAACAGTTAATTTATACTAGATCATACAGCACATTCATTTTTTTACCAAATGCTAACCCACTTTAGGTCTGAGAGGTGGCTCTAAAAAGGTTGCATGATTCTTCTTGTATGTAGAGAAAAGCAACTTTCTTCAGCTTGAATTCATTACAGTTGGAAGTGATTCCAGCAGTTAGCTACAGTCACGGTCAAATTCTTTCTTTTCAAAATATCCCTAGAAACCTCCTAAAGAACTCCAGCAGAATTATCCACTTCTCTGCTATCGATCTTTCAGTTCGGTGTAACCCCTCTGTCCTCTCTGTTTCCAATTGGTTATTTAATACACTACTTGCTTACATTAACTACATTGAAAGGCTCTGTTGTTTCAACTTTGTCTAGAAAGTTTTGGAACAATTTAATTTGCAGAGGAAAGGACCTCTGGCTTGAAAAAGAGTCCTCAGATGTGATGTACTGGACAACATCTGACTGAAACTGCATTTGTCTGGGATTAGAATATTTGTGTAAATTTTGAAAAACGTATAATACATCTGGAACTCAACTGTGGACCCAAATAATATGAATATGATCTGTTTTCAGTGGATATGTAGCTTTATTATATCCTGCCATTACAGAATAGTTCAGATAATCTGGGAATTGCACTGATAGCAACATATTGTATTGTAGATGATATATTTCATGGGTTTTTACCTCCAGGACAGATGCCTCTTATTCCATTTGTTTTGAGGAGTCAGGCCTCGTTTTCTACGGCCCATCGTAACCTCTGCTTCAGAAACATCTGGCAGAGAACATCTGGGTGTTTTCATTAGACCCAGTGTTGCTTGGTCTGAGAAGGAGAGGACAGGATATGGTAATGTCAGAGAGAGGCTTATCCAATGCAAGGACATTTATGAAGCCCCAAAGTACCGACTGCCCCATGAGATTCCCACATACAAACACAGCCACATACCAAAGACTCCGGTCTCCTTCAGCCCTCCAAACTTCTGCATGGCTTTGATGGCCTTGGTCAGGGCCTCCTTGGTCTGAAGTTGGCCAGTCACTGGGTCAGGGGGCGGGAGGTAGCCAAACTTACTCAGCCAGTCCTGGGAGGGAAACAGTAGACACAGAGTTCAAGAGTCATCTTAGGCATTTCAAGGACTTCAAGTATCTTAAAGCTGCCGAGAAGGTCTGACACCTGTTCATGTTTACTGTCTGTCAACACTGTGTGTCTATGCACATACGCACACACATTCAGGTTCTGTGAGAGGTTCAGCAAATAAAAAATCACAAGCCTTTATGTTAAAAATAGTTTTATTGTCTTGTTTTAATATTGCTACACATAGTAAGAGGCATTTGAGTCTTTATCAGCGAAGCACAGAGCTGATTGAGCTTAACAGTTTCATCTGAAACCCAGATGATCGAGGTACAGAAAGACACAGAAACACACAGAAGAAAGATACAGAGAGATATTTAATTTTGTTTTATATAACATGATCTCGAGTTAAATTTTACAACTGTCACATAAATAGCACTTTCATTCTGATGATGATCATGGAGATTAATATACACATCTGATGGAAATTCAAACGATATAGCTGAGTAAGTTCACAGAAGAAACATGATGCATCAAAAACAGAAGCCATGCTCTTATAAGTGCTGCTGCTGCAACTCCATTTTCAACTGAGTCTAATGCGCCGCTGCCAATCAAAGTAACTCAGCTGACTGCACTGATTGGTTTTGGTACGTGTAAGATCTGACTGATGGATGCATCTGAGCCACAACTTGAGTGTTTCACTTTTCCTCTCTTTGTTTCTCCCTTGCTTCCTCTCCCCTGAGATCCTCCATTGTCTTTTTGATTTTTCTTATTTGTCTCACTTCCACCAGCTTCTCCTCCCTCTTCATAATCTGACAGCCAATAGAAGAAGAAATTTTAAATAGGTTAATTATCATCACTCAGACGTCAGTGACATTGAGTGATTGATAGCAAAGCATTCCTTCAGCATTGACATCATTAGAAAAAAATCTTACTAACTCAATGAATAACTCTCCTGTTGATATTTGCATTTTAATATTTGGCAGAGGGCCTGGGGAAAGTTTGCAGGGAAATTGAATTGACCCTCAGCAACATCAGGTGAGATGAGAAACAACAACAATCTCCGGAGAGAGTTTCACACTGTAATACCAGGATTAAGTGGAAGAGGTCAAAGAACTTAAAAGAAAGCGGGGAAGTTAAATTGACCCAATGAATCAACAAAAAGCATAAGTGATGACAACATTCACCAAAAGTTTGCCAATTAAGTTCTCTATAATTCATCTTTTATAGTTTATAGCTGTAGAAACTTCGCTCTTACGAGTGGCATTAAAAAGATGTGAGACGGTGCAACAGACATTAGCATTCAGATATTTCAATTTGGGGTTTATTTTGAAATAAAGTGGTCTCTCTAAATTGTTGATTTGATTGGTCTGAGAGCTCATGTGTCAGACTTTGTTGAAGCAATAGTGGCACAAGAGATGAAGACAATAAAACCCAACTTATGATGAACTGGAAATTATCCTCAAATCATATTAATAAAGCAGAAATGCATGCATGTCTGTGCATCCATACAAACTAGAGGAGTACTTAGTTCTGTTCTGTTAGGGAAGTGCACAAGTGACAGACTGCATATTTTGTCCACAAAACTTCCAAACCTCCATTTTCACACACTACTCAAAGACTAACTATATCAGACTTTTTATTCTGGAGTCAGACGCTAATTTAAACTCTGACATCTCAACCCACAAGGGGTAAAAAATCACTGCAAAACCTGACAACTAGTTCAATAACATGCTGAACACTGCTGAATTATATAATTCAGGGATGAACTGTTGAGGGAAATTGGATGTACACTAAAGGAAGCTGCACACATCATTTGAGTCAAAACAGAATACCAAAATAATTAAAGGTTACTGGATAAAGAGAGGATACAATTAGTACAGTACAGTGCACAAAACAGTAATAAATCATTCTTTTGGATGAAGGCAAAGACAGCTTAAAGAACAAAGGAGGAAGAAATAGAAAGCTCAAATAATTTATACACATCTCAAATTTAACGAAGCCCCTAAAAATAATGATGTTTTTTCTGGGGTCCTCACTTTAAAGATACAGCTCAAAAGAAGAGATATAAATGAGTGCAAAGTGGGAAAAAAACATAAAATCTGGCCAGGAAAACAAGATTCATTCTTTCCAAATGTGTGACAAGCCAAAAGCGAACACAGATGAATGACTGTACTTTACTTACTTATTAAGATACATAATTAAGCACAGACACAAACACTCACACAAACTGTGAATCAACAAAAATGTTGTTCAATGCGCCTGTCTAACCGTTTCCCAAATTAGCCTTTTTTAAAAGTCTTTGATGCTACAGTGGTAAGTTGTTTGCTTCCACAACTGCAGCACTGTTTGATCGCTGTGTTGAACTGTGCATAAAATAAGAATGTGGACTCTTAAACTTTCTCTTGGCAGAGCTGAGAAGCAGACCTAAAGAACACCATGAGAGGCATGATATGAAGTTCAAGCAGTGCTTCAAGCAACAAAACAAGTAATTATTCATTCAGGAAGCTGAGCATTTGTGAAATAAAGATAGAGGAAAGCAGACAAATTTAAGTTTTTTGTCAAAAAAAAGTAATCATGACTTTAAGGTCACCTGGAGAAAAGTTTTAGAGAGAAAACTTTGTATCTTGAGTCACATTTATTTTAGGACTTGCTTCTCTGTCATTTTTTTGTGTGTCACTGGCTTTGGGCAAAAGCAACAATAACAAAGGAATCAGTTTAAAAAAGGGGGGAAAAATCAAAGATTTATGCATATTGAGGTGAAGGCTGACTTAAAGGACTTGTCTCACTTTGCACCTTAAAATCTATGTAATAAGCATTCGATCTATTAATAAAGCGACCAATCACACAAGTGACAACAATACCACAGCCTTGTAAACACTGTCTGCAAGTGTAACTGATCAAGCTTCAAGAGGAAGAATACCATGTGGTTGCACAGGAAGTTGTTTGACATCAATTTATCAAGAGGGCAGAGTGGAAATATTTGTAAAACTAACACAATAAGACTCATTAAATCTGCTATGAGTTTTTAAAGTGATGATCATGCGATCGTAATTTAATACAGATGAACTAAACAAGCAGACTTGTTATATCTATACAGTTGTTCAAAAGAATTAATACCTTGGCTATTGATTTTACACAGACACAAACAGACACAGTACCTCATTGAGATGCATCCTGCAAACAGCCATGTATATAATAAAAAACAGTGTTACAAATACATTGCATCTTTGTTTCACACACTGGAACAAAATGCTCAAACTAGCCAGATCAAGACCTTGATGGCAGGGAAGTGATGCTTTTTGCACTTTTGGCCTCAGGGGCCACCAAAGTTGACACAAAATGTCAGGTCCTTGTAGCTGCTTTAATAAAACAAACTTCAACAAATGACACCACCAGATTGAGATCAAAATCAGTGGATGACCCTAAAAAGTTCAGGTTTACTGAGCGCAAAGTCACAACTTGACATCCTCTCTCTGCTTGGTAACACAAGATGGTCAGATATAGTGTTTATTCATGGAACATTGCCACCCACTATTTGTTCAATCTGTCCTTAAGCACAAGACAGATAAGGGGCAGAGGCTCACTTGGTGTAAACAAGCTGCACAAATGACAAATAAAGTGCTACTATACTTTTTTCCCAAAATGATGATCATACCTTTGGGGCAGTTCATCTCTACTTGTAATGTAACTGACAACAATATAACTAGAACAACCTCATGAACTTTCTCTTTCTCTGTGTTTTCTCCCTGCAGTGGAGTCCATGCTCCTGCACAGCTGCAGTCCAGCAGCCTCTAAGCTGAAATTCAATGACTTCAACAGGGTAAATGCTTGCTGACATGGGGGCTCGACCCCATGTCCCAACTCAGACCCAGGGGGAGTTCACCACTTAGCCTCCTTGCTGCTCAAATGACCTACGTCGTCCTGGCATATTATCATTCAGTATTGATTGGCGGCTCAAGCTTTTCCGAATTAGAACAGTAAAAATGTTTAACTAGAGAATTAAGGACAACTGCTTTGAGGAAGTAACCTGCCCTTTTGTCTGTGTTAAGTCTCTATTAAATCTATGTCTGAACCCATTTATTTTGCAAATTAAAAAAGCAGCCATTGGAGAAACTTACAAATATCTGAGGACTTCATTAGTGCATGTCTCATAAATCCATAACAAAAACATATTTTGACAAGGAAGCTCAATCAGAAATGTTTTTAAAAAAGGCCGGACTGTATTTCACCCATACAGTCTTGAGCACCTGATGCAATCATTTCCTCAAAAACACCCTGCTGTCTCCCAATTTGGTCCCTTGACGAGAAAGAAAATCACTGAACCAATTGTAAGACTATACAATAAAGCTCATAAGATCCATGGCAACCTTCCCCCTGGAACTCAACACTGCGTTGAACTGTCACACTCCAAAGCTCAAACTTTTGAGATCTTCACAAATAATCCAGTCATTAAATTTTACTTTCAGATCCAGAAAAAATTACTCCCCTACAACATTTCCTGCTGTTTCCAAGACAAAACACATTTCTGGCTACAACAACTATGGTCAGTGATCTTTTTTTTGCACATACACTGCATCTTGAATGCACTGCATTAGAGTGACAACCTCAAAACACATTTAAACAGGCATGAAAACGTTATGTGATGACATCTGCAATTACTGATTCATTAACACCTATGTCTCTAGAAGAATATCAAATGTCGCAACAAAAGGTTCCCAAGGATCCTCTTTGAATAACAACAAAGATATTAGCGTTTCTCTCCTAAATTTTATAAATTTTCTTTCAAAGAAATGTCTGCACAACGATGCATATATGTGAACATATATATAACATATATGTGCATACAGGCTTACTTCTGCACTGCTGTGTGTTTGCACATACTCCAATGGCACGCACAGCACACACTCTGACCAGTTTTATCTGGCACATGATAGCTGAATGAAAGAGGAGCATCATTAGGAGCTATTTCACAGCTATGAATGAAGCTTCATGAAACATTGGCAGAGCCTTTTGAGAGACGCTTACAAAAGAAATATGCCAGTAAATGGCAGTGATATTAATATTTTATTCAAATTGGCTCTTCAGCATTGGTTAAAGTTACATTTTTAAACTGTAATTGGCCATCATTAGCTATTACTTTGGCAAAATGATTTAATATAGCAGACTATATTCAGACCTTCAAAAACCCTACAGCCCATTATAACTTGTTATCTAAATGATTTGCTTAATCCATTTAGAAAAAGGTATGGTGCCACAGACCTGAGTAATGAAAATATGTATAAATGTTATCACTTTTTTTACACTGTAAAACATGGTATTCCTATAATTGGGCAAAATGTAGTCTAAAAATAAACTTTAGATGTAATTATTTTGGTATTAATGTCAGTGATTCCCCAAGAGCATGATATTGAAGCATTGCAGAAATAATGAAATGGTTAGAAATGAAGAAACCCTAGCTAGGTTCTGCAAAAAACCAATTCAGGTTCACTTATAAATGTCTTGCATCTTGTTCATTTTATCTGTACAAAAACAGAAAATGGAATATAAAAAATTTTCATCTCAAAGGTGGTTAGCCTAAGTGGCACACCACTTATTGGTTGCACAAATTAGCAACCAGAGTTTCTGCTGGTTGCTGAGCATCTTCACTGAAAAAGATACTTCCTTGAACTGATTTTGACTGATGATGTTTTATGTTCACAGATGACAGTGTTTTCAACAACATTTTTGGTTGCACATGGCACAGCTGACAACACATCACATCAATGAAACTTACAAGACTTCATTAATTTCTCATTTAAAGATGCAATGTTTTTAAAAGGGGCAGAATATTACCAGAGTAAGCCCCTAACAGCTGCTCAGCATACTCAGTGATGTGGCTCTCTCTGGCAGTAGCTGCTGTTGGCTTGTTAGCTTAGTTAGCTGTGCGGCTAGTGGCACTTTTAGCTGATCAGTGTGCCTGGAACAGGAGCCTGGAGCAATAGATGAGTGTTGATGTCTACACCATTGCCAGCAACCTCCAAGCAAACCCAGCTGGACCAGGACTTAACAGCTTGATTACAGAGACTTAGACCCACATGCCTACTTCATTAGAAATATGCAACACAGGACGATTTTGAGATAAAGACAGAACCAACACTTCTCCACATTCTGTTGATAATACTGATCAATGAATAGGAATTCAAAACCATGTTTTAAAGGGCTTTAGGTCTCCTGCATAGCCCTATTATTTTTTTTTCAAATTCATTCCTCAGCAACTCTTACAGTCATGTTTGCACAAAAACATCATTAAAGCAGAGTCCCTCATCCCACACACTCCTGTTATCCATCTTCTGTTCTCAATACTGACAGCTGTGCAGCATTTAAATAATCTGAACACTCAATCACTGTCAATAAGCTGACATTTATCACTTGCTCCATACTTTGTGGGAGACTGCGCTGCACTGATGCACTTCACTGTGGTACAATTAGACAGCCTCTTAAAGCAAACTTGTCTGTTGATTTACCGCCTACTACAACAACAGCCAGCGTGTAACCCTGATAGATTCAGCTTTCAGTCTCAATGCATCCTTTCTAACAGATTTGATGACTTCAACGTGTGTTCTTGCCTTACTTTTTCCATGTTTTGGATACTTTAAGTCCCTTGATTGGCTGGTATGATGATATATACTAAGAGACGATGTGATATCTGTCAGCTGTCAGAGATGTTACTGTTAATACCAATATTGGCAATAATTGGGTGTGAGCTACTTTTACCCTTTGCTTCCAACCCTATTGTCAAGTTTCTTGACTGCATCTTGCACTGCTGTGACTCACACTGACAAACTGTTTACAGACATATCAACAAATGACAAAATACTCAAACTTGCTTCTATATAAGTTCTCATTACAGCAGGTGTTTCCAGGAATACATATTAATGAAACACACACACAATTACACACACACACACAGACTTATGAGGTGAAAATGGTACCAGCCATTAAAATGAATCTGCTGCTTTAATGCACCAGTAAATCTTTAACATGTGCTGAGCCTAATGAAATTGGGTCATGGAAAAGATTTGGGCTGAAGTATAAGACTGCTGCTGTTTTTTTGCATGTCACAATGTAAAAATGATGTAGACTGTGATATTAAATCCTATTAATATTGCAGCCACTAACTCTATTCATAAGACTTATAACACTACATTAAATTAAAATAATAAATAGGCATTTTGGCTAAATGTACTACATCACAGAGTTTGTATTCATGCCATTTTTACTTCAAAATCAGTTGAATATTAATACTGTGACATGGTGAAAATAATTCACTCAGGGTACATTTTGAATCAAGACATCCTTAAGGGTTGACTGAGTCCATCACCAGTGGTCTTATGGCCAACTTCTGTCTTTTCTTTTTCTTTTCATTGGCTTATTTATTGGCCTGCTTTTTTAAAATGAGTGAGAGCCGCTCAGCAAAACAGCGAAGAGAGGCAGCCTGAATAAACAGGGTGTGCATCTAAATGAATTTTGTAATTCCAGCACTTGAAAAAATAAACTCTGAGTCCTGCCAGTAAATGACTGGGGATTGTAGTGGAATCTGTTGTGACTTAGGTATTAGTTCTTCCAGAAGTTTTCAGCTCTGCCTCTTGTTTTCTCCTCCAATGAAAACCAATGCTTAGTGTCTGTTAGCCAGCAAGCAGTAGCTCTATCTTCAGTCTTCTCTAAGCAACATATTTTAACACCAAATCTGAATAAAGGGTTTATTTTAACCAAACCAAACATGTTGATTTAAGGGACAGAGGATAAAGAATAACAAATCACGAAGATTTTATTGAGTTTCATTTTGTTTCTATCTGTATGAAATACAGTAGCAATTTAGTCCATTTTAGCTTTTTAAATGAGATACACTTGTACCTAAAAAGTGTTCGATGTATTTTGCTCTTTAATAAGGAAAATAGGTTTAAGAATGATGCCTTTCTTGACATTTTGTGAGCTTACTGTGTTCAGAAGTTAGACTAAACGAACTGCAAGTGTATTGTTTCACTGATAACATTTAACCAGATGTTTTTCTGGGACATTAAGATCTTTTTTTTCTTTTTTTCTTTTTTCTGGAAACTCTGCAACATGATTCTTTAAGACAACACTCTCATATGTAAATGTAAACACCCTGCTTATTTTAAAATTACATTTTTCTCCACTAAAGTTCCCTCTTCAACTCATTATTTACTTGATTAATACAAGTATGCAGACACACACTTTCATGTTCTTACAAAGTAGTTCATGCAAACTACACAGAACACAGAGGCACATTAAATCTTTTATTTATATCCACATTATAACAATAATTCACAGAGGACATAACACATGCTGCACACATATTCTGCCTTTGACTTCACATGAGTAACTGAAGTGTGGAGGAGATATTTTAGGGTTTGACTTACTCCCAGTATGTGCTGCAGTATCTGGATGTGAAGGATAATTTATATCCCTAATCCCTAACCCTGGCTCCTGTAATCCTTTAATACAGTAAGGTCTGGAGCAGACAAGGAGCTGTAAATTCCATGAGAAATATTTGGAGTGAAATAAAGACAGACAGAAATGGAGCATAGGGCCTAAAAATAGTCCTAACAGAGATTTAACTGTGTGATTAAGTAGGCCTCCATCTTTCACCTCATTAGAGTTTATAGTTTTCTACTATATTATGGTATGGTATTGCATTATTTATGCTTGTTGGAGATGGGAGGCAGCGCTTCTGACAGAAAATTAGCTTGACTTTTCTTATTTAAATAATCTGTTTCTTGATAGGAATTTGTAGTTGTAGATGAGGTGACTGGAGTGAGAGAGCTGCTTACTGACTTTCTGCTACAAAGCTGATTGTCCAAGCCCAAGAAAAACTAGACTGGAGGTAAAAACCAAGCGTCATGTGTGTGAGACATTGATTAATGTGGGCTCAGAGGAATTGCAGAGGAATCGGTGATCAGTGTAGCATTTGAAACAGGTGGATTGAGACAGAGAGGCAGTGTGAGGGTGAGCGAGTCAGAGGAAGAACAGGACAGTGTTGAGGTGCTTTAATAAATTTTGCTTGTTTGTGTTTTGTTATTAAAAAAGAATCTGAAATCAAATCTGTGGCACATGCAGATGCAGCGGCCAGTAGCTCTTTTAAACCTGGTATATTTCTGTCACTTTAATATGTTACTTTCCCTTCGCTTTATTACAGAAATGTGATTCCTATGAGAAAAAACACTTCTCAGTGCTGGAAAAGGAAGCGAGGGGTTTGGATTAAAAGCAGTGGATTTCAAAGATGATCACTGCCCACGGCACCTTCTGACCACCCAGCCAGGGACCGCCCCAGGGTGAGAAGGAGGAAAGTCAGGATAAGAGCCATTAGCTCAGCTTGGACTTAAGTTTTCTCATTGATAATATTTGGTTGCAGGAAAAAGAAGTAGACAAAATGAGAGTTTTACTGGCCAAGCAGCAGGACATCAAGATAGTTTTGCACACTGAACGGGCAGAAAGCGTTTTGAGCCAACAGAAGCAGGACTGCGAGAGGGAGGAGGCATACAGAGTCATACTTTGTGTTTTAAGTAAGCTACTTTAGGTTAGGGATGTCTCAGTATAACAGTATTTAAGATAACTGTGAGTAAAAGTTGAAATATTACTATTGATATTGTGTTAATTTTACATACAATAACATGTACGTAAACAATACACAGCCTTTTTTCTCTGTCTTTCCATTCTGGTTTTGTCATGACAGACTGTGGTAACGCACCCCAACGCTGGATGTCACCCACCATACAACTTAAAAATGATTAAGTGTTATTGTTGTTTTTGTTGACCTCGGTACTTTTGTGGTTATAGATAATCTCTTCTTCGCTCCACTTCCCTACACTCACAAATTGCTTGTAATTTATTCCCACCAAAAAGGGAGAAAACAAACAGTGAAGACAGTGATAGATGGTTATTTGATTATTTCCTTTTCTAAATTTTCTAAAGTAAATGTTTTTAGGCCATCATGCAGTGAGAGCCTGATAGTGTGACAGCCCTCTTGGGTTGTATAATTGTTAAGTTTTTGGTTGTTTTGTAGCAGGTTGTTACAAGCTGTTAGTCAGTGGGACCATAAAGCGATTTGGCTGAGTGAAGGCTAAAATAAGTTTTCAAACTTCAACAGCATTCTGGCAAATTAATGTAAAACTAGAGGGACTCATTATGAAACCAAAAATTCTAAAACACTATTTTGACTAGTGAAAATGCAGCACAAAACACTAAAAATACATTTTGTCTCATATTCTCTTCTAACCAACTTTAAAATAACTTCTCTGAAGTCTTTTTTTTTAAACTTGCATCAGCTCCTGCTAATAGTCACTCACCTTTCATTCATGGTAATTAACACCCATGCAACTGTTGAGTTGATGAATGAGTTTCCTGTTTAAGTGTGAGCTCTACTTGGCTCAGGCAGACTTGCAAGTCAGGGTTTATAATTATTTTACTTTGACCAGCAAATAGAAACAACTACTTCTGGCAAAGTCTTTATTCAATGTACTGTACAATATCACAGCACCAGAGGACAAATTACTGTACCACTCTCATATTTTGCTCATTAATTTGTTATTTCTTTTTTTTTTTTGGTCTTTTAATGTAAGTCTATCAGTACACAAACACACACACCAAACACACACACAATGAGTTCTGCAAATATGGAATCACCACAGCAACATCACTCAATAGCAGAATGTGTTTTGCCCCCATGCACGTGGCCTTCTCCGTCCCACAATACCTCCCTGTTTAGCCCTGATGAACAGCTGCAGAGTCCCTTCAGCCTCACGGACAGGAAGTGAGTCACTGGTCATGTTTAACCTTGCGACCTCACAGACTCTCAAAGGGTCATGAGGGAGCCCAGTCCATTAAAGTGTTTATATTGTTCCTTACCTCGAGAATTAGGTCAGACAAGTGGCCGACCTCATGGACTTTTAAAGGTTAAGAAGCTGCACTGGAACAAGCAAAGTTCTGAGGAGTGAAATTATTTAAAGTGAGTGTTGCCTTTGTTCTGAGATACTGCCATGTGAGTTAATTAATTAATACCAATTAAGGAAAAAACTTTTGCTTGCCCCTTGGGTGCTTTCTGCTGACAGGAGAGTGTGGAGACTTTTGTTTCTTGCTTTAGAAGAAAGAGGGGGAGTTGCTCAGAGCAGAAGAGCGTGGTATGATGTGTGTGACAACTTGGGGTTTGAGACTATTCTAAGAACTAAAAGTAAGAACCAAGCAGTTGACAACCATATTGGTCTGAATATGAGATTACTGTTTTATCTGGAAATTAAGTTTGAAAAATGGGGACTAGACACAACTGCATTATACAGTAGGTAAGCCTCTCTCTCTGAATGCAGTGAGTATTTGTCCCTGCACTGCACAGAGAGCCTCTAACATTAGGAGAGCATTGGATTATTCCTTGTTTGTAGCCTTGACGTTGCTAGGCTACTTACAATTTGTTTATTGAGCATCTTGTAGATTTAATCCCAAATGCATTTTGGAACCACAGTAACCGAGGAAACACACTGACTTGACAAAGGTGAGTAACAAAAATAAAACAACTAACAATTTAGAAAAGTGGAAGCAAAAAAGCATCAAGGTCTCCAAGGCCAAAATAACAAAAATAATGACACTAACTAGAAAATAAAAGTCAACTGAGCTAAACAAACAAAAGAACAAATATAAGCTCCCCAACTGACCATAAAACTGGACGAAAAATGGCATAAAGAATAGGCAGAGTAAATGTCAGAGCATCCCTTTAGGCCTCCTTAAAGTTCTTGGAGTAATTGAAGGCAACCTGACTTTGACACGTCTATTAACCAGTCAGAGGACAAAGGCTAGCTAACACAATAGTATGATGGTACTATTAAAAAAGAGTCCTATCGAAACAGACTTAGCAAACCTTGGCTTGACCACAACAGCACCAACTTAAAAACAGCTTGCTAGCTAATAGCCCATGAGCACTGGTCCTACATGTTCATATACAGCTCCACTGATATTGTACTTAGGCTCAGGTGTATTCAGGCACTCATGCTGGCTACACACATACACAGGTATTCATCAAAACTAAGCTCTTTCTGAATTTCGAGGTTTTTTGGAAAGTTCTGGCAAGGGTCAAGATATTCAAAAACTCAGAACCTAGAGTTGTTATTACTGCTGATGCTGGATGTCTGAGTGTGTGCCTCTCTCTCCTTTGTTTACACAAGGTTTTCATGTGATATGATGCTGGTGCTGACATTGTTAACAGTGTTTTAACATGTCTGCACAGTCACTTTTTCTCTGTATCCTAAAAAGAGGTGTCAGAATGCACCAATGAGGTACAAAAACTACATAATCCAACACTTCCATAAAACAGTCCCCATCACTAGTTGCACCAGTTGCAGTTAGCTAATGGTAAAGTTTTAATTTTCAAGCTACTAATTGGCCTTTATAGCTTTAGGGTTCGGGTTATGTTGCTGCCTGTTGGTTCGCCATGCCCATGACAGCTCTTCAGTCATGTTTTGTGCATCTTCATTTAGACAGAAATGTATTTAAACAGTGCTTCCGTTGACCTATTTTATTATTCGAAAATAAATACGTTAACAAATACCCTTGTAGGTGTGGACAAGGCCTCGAAGGAGATTTGGAGCAGTGAGAGAGACAGCTTTCTTCCAAAAAGAGGCCCAGACGTAACACTGCAGTGAAAGCATCTCATGTTTTATTTTACAGGGGGAAATGTTTTAAGAATGAGGACTTGTATTTGGACTAATCGCACCTCTGGGAAACTTTCTCAGCAGATAATGTTTCTAAAACACAAGAAGTATTTTTCCAAAACCAGGAGTTGGACTTGGACTTGTCATGATCGAGCATGTCTAAAATTCAAGCAAATATGGTACTAAGTTTTTTACAAGACGATATTAGGTAGTCAGTATCAAGATGTCCTAAGAACTTCACATGCAGATAAAGATCAGACAAAAATCAAATGAAATGAGCTTCTGCAAAATATAAAAAAAGCTTTAGCAAGTGTCATTTTAATGGCGTATAAGCTAAGAAATACATTTCAGATGTCCACGTCAGGCAATCCTTTGCTTCTAATGTTTCTCTCAACTCAATCTTACCAAAGCATCCATGGGTGTGGATGTAACGACTATCATTATTCAAAGAAGTTGTGGCAGCTTCCCAATTTGTATCACCAGCTTATTCACAGAGAGTTGGTTTACTTAAGTATTACACAGGGATAATGTGGGATCGAAGAAATGAAAGCCTAAGTGTGTTTGACTGAGAAGCTCCTGAACCCAATCCAACGGCATAACCTCAGCATAAACACAATCCACCCAAGAAATGAAGAACTCATTCTCATTTGTGCAAACAGATAAGATCAAAGAGGGTGAGCACAGGGGGATGGAACGAGAGGGAAATTGGGGGTGACATGCAAGCTGAATGACGAGTTTAATCGCACAGAAAATTGGGGTTGGATTGCCAGGCGGTAAAAGAATTAGGATTAATCCATGCCTAGAAATCTATTCTGATGCATTTCCCTTACCTTTCATCACACTGCTTTAAACTGAACATGACCTCTCTCTGTCCTTCTTTTCCATTTATGTGTGTGTTCAGAGAAAACCAGCTTGCACTCAGTTTTCTAATTGTTTGAAATCCTCCAAGTGGTGTTCGATTAAAAAAAAAAAAAAAACACGCCACACTGTTAAGTATCAAATAATAATCTAAAAGTGGCCTGAAATACTTTAATAGACTCAGCAAATGGTTTAGGGACGTCCTCTGTCTGAATTAAGATAAAGGTATGTAGTCATTTGGATTAGTCATTTGTTTTAATGAATATAGCGAACTGATTTCATTAATGCGACAAAATGAATGCCAAAGTTCTGGGTTGTTTTAATAAGAGAGACAGAGTACAACTAGAGAACTGAACGGACGAACTTTTTTATAACACAAACTTCACAGGCACAACATGTAGTTTTTCAGAGAACTTTGGGAATCAAAAGCTGCACTCAGGTCAACAGACAAGACCACAGTCGTGAGTAAGAGATCATTGATCAATTTCGTGTGTTGTTTTGATGACCATGACCAAAACTTCCCCTTAAAAAAAATGGGGGGGGGGGGGCAAACCAGCAGGCTCAAATCTGAAATTATATGGTGCCGACTCGAAATAAATACAGCTTTGAGACAAAAGTCCAAACTCGCTCAGTTCCCTTCAATATTTAATTTCCACAGCAACAGCAGCAACAAGAGCGTTTCTGCCCATCACCCTCAATACCACACCACAGCAGGGATGACCAATTATCAGTCAGGCCCATCCAACATGCACAGATCTGAAGAAAAAACACAATTATCTTCAATTTAAAAACCCATTCTGCGTAAACACATTCCCATCATGTTATTTTACAACTGTAACCCAAGAAGCCTCTTTCCCAGAAAACTGACATTGATGTGTGTCACTGAAATAGATCCAGAAACTCTGCTCCTGTAGTTACCTCATATGAAATTCTAGTACAAGTTTAACAAAATAAAGATGACATAAATATTTCCACATATACACATTTTCAAGACCAAGTATGATAATTTTACCAATGTTTCCAAACTCTTTGTGGTCTGAAAAATTGGTACAAAATATGACTGTTATTATTTAAAAAAATTCGAATGTTTCTGAATGTTTATAGTTTTATCACAGTAAAAGTCAATAACAGCCTGTGGAGTGTCCATGGTTATTAACTAGACAGTTTTGGTAGCAGCAGCCCAGCATTTTTGTTTCTTTTATTGAATTTATATACTGCCTACCAGGAAAAAAATCAGTGTTTCATCATAGCATTATGTAGATTGTTTTGAGTTACTCCTCCCTTGACTTTCTATTAGCAGAAGCTAAGAAGCCTTAACTGTAATGAGCAGTGAAAATAGATTATTGGTGATTGATTTCGTGTTGGAGCAGGAAACACAACTTTTGGATGTGTGGGAGCATTAAATCTGGCAAAATCCAGTTTAAACCACTTACGTCATTTAAAATCTGGATATTGTTCTTTAAAAATCGGAAAAAAATAAGAACAATGCGCTTCATGTGACTGAATGGATCCTCATCCGCACCATCACTTTCTTTTTATACCCCAAATTATCTGGCCCAGTTGGTATAATTAGCACTCTTTGTGCAAATATTATTTAATTTTTTCAGTGGATCCTCAATAGACTTGGTACCAAGCAAAGCCTCAGCTCGACAGAGATGTGACAAAGCCTCTGTAAGAGGTAGGCGTCAATAAGCTCTTATATCCCTTTACAAGTGGACACCAGAGAACAAATAATCAGTACAAATTTAAGGTACTTGAGCTTTCACTGAGTATCTATGGAACTTTGTACATACACTTTACTATTCTATTTGTCTGACAGCTTTGGTTACCAATTTTGAAATTCCAATTTTTCATACAGACCCGCCTGCCCAGTGAAAACCATGTATTCTAAAATGCAGTGATATTGAACATTTCTGATAAACTGAAGGATGTTTCCACTTCTCAAGCTAAAAATACTGTTTAAAAACCCTCTTTGATTCTCTGGAAATGACATGCTTTGTTACAAAGCTGAAAACAGGGAGATTTTTCTAATGAAAAGTTTCTATTTGTGCAGATCATTTGGACCACAATGCACTGCTGTAGATAACACTACCAAAAAGTAAATAAAGTAGTTAAATTGGCTTCACATTGAACATCTACAGCAGCAAATGCAACATACACATTAATTAATACAGCATTGAAAATAATTCAGACACCTCAAAGTAAAGAACTAACAGGGAACTTTTAATTTTGATACTTAAACTAATATTTGCTGATAATGCATGAGCCAGTTTGCATCTTAGCATCTCTGGTTCTTCACATGTTAAAAAGATTTTGCCAACTTAAAAAAGAAAATAAAAAAAAAATTAGCAGCTGAATCCAAACAGGATGTTAAATGCTGTATTGACTGACAAAGTCACAACAGGATAGAGAATTTTTTAAAGTTTAGTTTTGTTCCACTGGCAGAAATCATTATGAGACTTTACTTTTATTTAAGATGTTTTAAAGTTTATCTATTTCTCTATATACAAACTGCAGATTGCATGCAGTGAACAGAAAAGTCAGACAATAGAGTAAAGTGATGGCTTACTATGCGAGTCATTAGTAAGACACCAGTCCACTGTGTTGGAAGCAGATGGCACATGAGCCACCCTGCTGAAACACTCAATCACTTCTCTTCAGGAGATTCAATGTGCATATAATGGGACACACGTCTGACTTGTGGAAAGGCATCAGTATATTCTGATAGATGTCCTTATGTGCAGTTTGAGGTGCGATTGTCATTTCCTAGACACTTGAGAGGAAAGTCTGTTCTAATTTGCATGTTTGTGTGTGAGGGAGTGTGACAACAGGGATTAAGATGTGACTGTAAGTGAATCATCTAATCCTTGGCTTAGGAACAGCTGGTTGTACAAAAAGCTGAGGCGCAACGCCTGTCTGTTCCTGGAGGTGGCAAAGAGGAAGGTGGAGAGGCAGAGATGTTGAGAGAACAAAAAGAAATGACAGTGAGAGAGAGAGAGGGATGTGAGAAAGAATTGGAGATGGAAGAGAAAGACAGCAGATAATGCTCAGGGAGGAATACAATGCAGAAAGGAAGGAACAGACAAACTGGAGACAGAAAAAGAACAGAAGACGCTAGATAGAATGAAGCATGTCAATGGCAGATGTTAAAGGGTCACTATGGCGCCGTGCAGAAAAGAAAACAAGGTTATTTGAAGAAATTAGGTTGAAGCAGGACATTGTGGAACCCACTGATGTACACACAAAGTGAAATGATAGTTTTCTTCTTTTATTGGACTGTGTGTGGGAGGAAAATTAGGCACACAAAACATCCAAACCAGCATATATGCAAATATTGCCAGAGATGTGAAGTCATGCTTCACAAGAGCCTGATCAAAGTCCATTTCACAAAGATCAAAATAAACTAGTTTACATTCATTTGTTCCATTTTTTTTAATGAAGGTGGAGAAACTTTGCATCTGTCAGCTTGTGATCTTACTCTTTGTTGTGACTCTTTATATTCATCATTCACTTTCAGATATTTCCAGAGGCTGATTGGATGCTTCAGTTCAATGTGTTGTCTTCGATTCACAGCTGATCTGGCTAACATTCACACATTTTTCGAGACTCAGCGGGCCACAATTACAATTTACTGTTGGAATCTGAACTTACTTGCCTGTAAAACTTCTTCATACATTTGAATGAAACGCCTTTACCACTGACAAGAGCAGTATCTAAACTACCAGTTCAACTAGCCATTTTGTGTGCAATGAAACACAGTGTTCAAGTGTCATTTATTCTTACAGGAGTTTATCATTCTTATGCTCATCAGTTACAAACGTATATTGCTTACCGCTCAGCAAAAACACGAGTAAGTTCAATAAACGTGCTTGATGCTCTCATGCACAACACTGTTTATTGCTTATAACAATAACTGTTTAGGTTATTAACAGTGTTAAAAAGCACATTCACATATTGTTTTCAATAGTGCAAATAACAGCTGACCAGTTTTTGCTTAAAGTTTAAAAAATGTTTTTTAACCACTGGTACCTTTTTGCTGATACTGTTGAAACTGCTAATTATTTGCCAGTCAGCACACTTTGTTTGCCGTGGGCAAGATTTGCTTCATCTGTGCCAGCAGCAACTCAGCTCCATTTGAGAGGTCAACAAGATGCACTAGTGGCATCTTTGTGTATATCTAAGTCATATTAGCTCTGCAGTTTTTATGCATGACTACACTTCAGTAAGAATTCCGTCAGTCCTAAATTATGCTACATGGCTATGCAGTGCAAAAAGATTAACGTGAGCATCACTGCAAAAGAAAATTCAACAAAAACCTCAAAAGTTTAGAAAGGGCAGACATGCACATGCAGTGTTTTTGATACTGTATGTTCAAAGCATTCATCTAGTACTTATCTATTACAAAAACTCAGGCCTGATGGATCAGTGGATGACTTTTGTGCCTGCATATAAGAGTGAGGGATGGTGTAAGGACAGAAAAGGATGGGGAAAAGAAAGATGACTTACAAAATGCCAGCCAGAGATTAAAGATGAACAAACTGATGGAGCCAATTAGAACATCCCCCTGTAACTGGAGCTCAATTTAACAGGCATAAGTTTCAGTGGCTCCACTGAGGGAAAAAGCCCCCCGAACCTTCTTTGAAGTTCCTCTCTCTGTGGGCGGTAATGTGGCATGGCACCCAGCCAAAGCCCACAAACACAAGGATTGAATAAAGCTCTCCCACTGTACCCTGATTGTGAGGATAAGGGAGATGGATGTGAAGCTACTCACAAATACATATTTTAACAATAACTGTCTCAGTCTTCAGTCTGCACGTGTGCTGCCTCTCTGTACTTAACTGTTTGTGCCTCTGCATATTTCCAGCTACCTTTTTGGGCACATCTCACACAATAAATCATCTCACACAAATAATGTAATGCAAGTATTTCCAAATTACATTCCAGATGATCTAGCTGTTAAATTTAAAGTTGTTTTGATGTGAACAAATGCCATCATAACTGCTTAAAAAGGATTATTTTTGCTAAAAACATACTTTAGGCTAGCCTGGTATTTTCCTCTGAAACTCTCAAGTAAACACATCCACGTCATTAAAATACAGTCATAGGAACTTCTTTACTCTACAAAGTAGAAAGAGCAACAAAAGCATAGTCAGGATGGAGTGGATTCCTACTCATAGGACCTTTGTTTGGGTGACTAGAGTTCAAGACCCATGCAAAACCACAGGTTAAACTCAAAGTGGCCAAAAACTGTTTTTCAACCTAACCGACCACGTGTAAAATCTTTTTTTGAGGCCTAAACCGGTAATTTTTCCCTAAACTTGAACCAAACTGCAACCCTTTAAAAACATAAATCACGCATTTAGACAGGCTCAACACATCGGACACCAACACAGAAATGTACCTTGTGCATCTGTAAGACATGCCAAAGTATAAAGCGGCGATATTTGATGAGTAGGGAGGAGAACGCATTGTTGCGGCAGCGGTTGAAGAGGTTCACTCTTTTCCTCTATTTCCTGCATAATCTTAGAGAAATCTCAAACTATATCACAATGAAAGGTCATTCCGCATGACATTATTGCTTTTCTGACAAAATCTCAATCACCAAGGTAATCAATATCATGTCCTATTTTTAATCTCTGTGACCTTCAAGGAATATGAAAAACGGCAATAAAATCCACTTTACAAAGAGCAGGAACCATACGCAACAAAAGAACACATTACATTATTATACTTATATTTGTCTTTAGGGAACACATATATAAGAATGTACAAACTGTTCTTGTATGTTGCCATAAAGGCCTCACAAAAGCCATGAAGCAGCGATAGTTACCATAGTGATCCTTACAGCAGACATTGTCTCCCTGGTGTTTGCTGAGGAATGCTGACAACTGGCATGTCACAGTACCACATGCAGCCTTTCACACACATGCATTACCATGTCTGTATTCATCTCTACACGTGCTTTATTCTATTTTTAAACTAAAACCCACAGATCATGGCTCCTTTCCTAACATTAGCCCAACTGCAAGATTAGGCCTAGCACAGATTGCAACTCACACGATCATACAAACTGCAGTTCACACAATCCCGTTCAGGCTTCCACTTGAAAGTCAACACACTGTTAGTGGCTCATTACATTAAGTCGATAGGAAGTTGAGTATCAACACTGGACTAAAAGAAAGTGGGCCTAATTGCCAGTGATAGTTGGATGGAGAAGTAGCTTATCTCTGCCACCCACTCAATCTCTCTTGGTCTTCCTCCCCCTCCTGTCCAATTCTCTTCATTTCACTTGAACCTTCAGAGAAATGGGGTTGGGAGCAGACGGGTCTTGAAGTTAACTCCACAGACGATAAGCAATCATTCCTTTCCATCCCCCCTTTCCCTTTTTTCCATTCTCCATTCTGCTAAGACTTGTTGAGAAATGACAAATGTTAATGTGAGACAAGCCATGAGATCACCAGTGTGGTAGTGATGTACACACACACACACATACACACGCATGCACACATCTTTTGGCGACATACAAAAAGAAATTGACATGCACACCGGCGCTCACAAAACCACATTTATTACAATTCTGCCAAATTCTGCAAGCAATTTCAGAGCAGCTTTGTTGTTGCTTTTGGGTTTTCTTGATCATGCTATTAAAGTAGTCTATTGGCAGTTCAGCTGGCAGAGCTATGGATTATTTTAGGCTTCAGCATGAAGCCCGCACAACACCAGAAACCACTGTAATTACAAGATCTGGTCGGGCCTTTGAATAGAAACGGCAACCAAAGCCTTGATCTGGTTAAAGACAAGAAGGAGAGGCGGGGTTTCTGGGGTTAAAATAGATCCGTCCACATGGAGTTGATTTGAGGTTTTCTATACGGGGAGTCCCAGAGTGGGCCTGCTCGGGTAATGAAGTCAGTTCAGGCCAATGGAAAAGACTATATCGCGTGCAGCTCTGTTGTGGAAAACAGCACTTACTTGACCACAATATTAAATCCATCACTACATAAAAAATCAAACGAAAAAAAGTGCCGGGTAAAGGACTACACCGTGTTGTGACCTCAAATGGATGTTTTGGATTTTCACTCTTTCCTTTGAAATGAAAAGTAAAGAAACTAATAAGATGCAGCCTGGAGTTCTTGAGTCAGTTCAATCTTTTCACATTACATTAAGTAATGCAGCAGAGAGACAATTAATTAGCGTCTGTGCATTTTACTCTGCAATGCACATGCAATACATGAATACATTTCCCCAGAGCACCAGGCGTTAGTTTCACAAAGATACTGTAGACTGTAATGTTGTGTGGGCCAATTTGGATAGCAGAAACCAAGTCCAACAATTCCATAAAAAATTTTCCTATCATTCACAGTGAAAGGTCAGCATCCCAGTCACTGCTTCAGTTAGGTTTGCACATGAACCTATTGGTCAATCTCATCACCAATCTACATATCTATAAAAGTTTTGGCTTTTTTGCCTTTAAAGGAACCATGACAGTAAAATGAGTAAAAGTTACATATTAAACTTTACCCACTTTGTCATTATATTCACAGTGATGACTGTTGGTAAAAAAAAAAAAATCTAATTGTGTTGATATTTTGTCATATCAATATATTGTTACAGGAGGAAAATATTTTCTTCCAGAGAGAACAAAGCCGATGTCACGGCCCTGGCCGTGCCTCTACTTGCTGTTATTTCCCTGTCCTCTGTTTCCCCCCTCCCCCTATCTGTCTCTGTGTGTCTGTGCTGTGGGTGTGGCATCTCCCTCACTCTCCTAGGTTCCTGATCATAATCTTTCTACCCACCTGCCTGCCCGTCCCTCTGCCATGCTCACAGCCACACCAGTCCTACGCTGCTTGCCTCCCTGCCATCTACCCACTCCCCTCTGCCCTCGTCTCCTGGATTTTCCCCTCCAACCACATTCATCCTCCTTACAATAAACCCCATTTTACCACCCTATTTGTTTGTGTCTGTGTGTCTGTGTTCTGCATTTGGGTCCTTCTATATTGATTTGTAACAGCTGAGTGGTTTGACATGGTGGCAAGGTTGCAACGAGGTTGCAGCATGTTTTTTTTGTTTAAAATTAGTCTCAATTTACCGGGAATATGATATCAAAAATTATTCTTAACTAAGATAGTCAAGAATTATACAGCTTTGTGCAACAGACAAATTCAGACAGTTTATCTAAAGTCTCACTTTTAATTATATTAATGCATGTCCAAAGTCCATCTCTGTGAAACTGGCCCAAGGTCAGCCATGTTCAGAACCATAATAACAATCAGGAATTTACCATTTTGGTCAAAGACAAGACCAAAATCACATGCAGGTGTTTTAAATCTATGAACTTCAACTAAGTACATCATTAAACCCATAGGCTTCCTGTCTACATCGTCAGTTCATTTTATGAACTCATTGAAATTTATCTAGTGTTATCGTTACCTAAAACCACCAAGCAGAGGTGTTACAGCTGCCACACATACTGCAGCCAGTACATAGTCAGGACCCTTATGATCCTCAATAAAGTGGCCTTTAAACATTAAAACTCTGAAAATCTCTTTAGAAACTTGCAATTCCCATGGGAGCTTGTGAGTTTAGAGAAGGCGTGATGACAGATTGAATAGGAGTGATTGAGGGACTGGACGGTTTTTACAGTTTCTCCTTCTTCCCGAAAAGCAGAGAATGTGCTACACTGTACAGTTTATTACATCCTGAACCGTCTCTTGTGCTCCAAGTCTACCATTATTCAATGAAGCACTTTCTTCTTTCCTATTGTGTAGTCATATACCCCTTGGTATCCCTAAAAAGAAGTTCTGCCTATGATTTATAAGCTCCATGATGCAGTGCTACAGACAGAAAGGTCATACAGCTTGATAGAAGTGGAGCAGCACTGCATAAAGTATCCCAATAGTCCAGCCTGACACAGCCATGAAAAATATGACTTAATTGGTATTTTGTGCACTTAAACTTATCTGAAATCATGTTGCCAAAGCTGCTAAACACAACACTTGAATGTACCTTGCAAGTGTAGCATCCAAAAGTAAAGTCTCTGTCTAAGAAACTGAGCTGACATATTCAAGACAACTAAGTCCCAATATGACGTCTGCCACTCTTTAGATTATGTATTCTCTCACTTTTCCTTTGCTGACCCTGGTTGATTACTTATTCCACAGAAGCATATCTCTTTTCATACTCCACTCAACTGTCCCTGCATCCAGTTTCCTCTTTAAGAACCCTCCAACCCTGGGCTTCGTGTAATCAGTAGTACCACGATGTGCTGATAGAAGAAAGCCTCCGATCCAGATTGGAAGAAAAAAACTGAAGGAAGGAAACTGAGGAGACAGAGTACAATACTGGTAAAGTGCATACTCGTGAGAGGCAAAGAGAGCACTAATGAGGAGAGTGGTACTGGTGCCGTGCAGGCTAGTTGCAAGAGAACTCAGTATTATGGGGGCAAGCAGGGAGAGAGAGTGGTGGAAGTAGGTGGAGGAGGGTGGCGTCCACCAGGCTTTTTTCCCCCCATTTCACCATTCAGTTCAATGGACACAAGACCAGATGGTATCCTCATTGGAGAAATCATAAAGCAAAATGAGAATTAGAAGCAGTATGGCAGAGTGTGGTGTCCAATCAGACATCGGCCGCACACTCATTTGGTTTTATTTCATTTAGCACAAAAATGACAGAAATTAAATACTTAAGGGTGTTTTTCTCAAGGTCAGTTTCTACAAGATTAAACAGAAATTGAGGTATTTTTTTTTTGTCAGCCACTGAGCCTAACCTCAATCTAGTGACAGCATCTGGAGCAAGTACAGTGCTTCCAAAGGCCAACAGTGAGGAGAACAGTCTTTCTGTAGTGCAAAATACAGCCTTGAGGGGTAAAATGATATGAGCGGAAAACAAGCTGCAGATTACATTATAGCTTTTATGTAGCAGTTTCTTTAAAATGCTGAAATTGCATGCTGGTAGCTCTGCAGCGATATGTTGGGCAAGATAACAGCAAAGCTAGAAACTGGATGCCTTGGTGCTCGGCCTTAGTTTGTGGTTCAGTTAATTATGGTGGCAGTGTACAGCAGTTAGAAAGAGACGGATACATTCCGCGCTGAAGCTCGACTAAAAGCCAAGTGATGCAGCGCGGTGGCTCTGATGTGTAATGGGGCTGAAGCGGCAGAACTAGAGATCAGGACACGGTCCTATGGGTAGATGATTGTTTTTGTGGACAGCGTCCTCAGATGTATAGCATCGGCGAACAAAACTTGGCACGCAAGCTGGGGGAACCCTCTCAAACCCTAAACAAGCAATTATCAACCTGCTCTCAACAGCTGAGAGCAATTTCATCAATGCAGGAGAAGTCTTATTTAAAAGTCAATCAGCCAGTCACAGGGGAGGAGTGTGTCTGTGGATGGATGCCCATCTGTCCATTTATTTATCTTGGTCTTCCTAAACTCCTGTCACACCAAACCAACAATCTGAGAAATGTGACTGCCTCGATAGGACCAGTTGTCACACTCAGGTGTAAAATCCCATTTGATATTATTTGTGTTGTGCTCTATGTCTAACTGGCTTGATATCCTTGATGAAGGATGGCTGAAAAATGTTTTGTGTACTCCCAGTCACATGCTTAACTAAACTAATAAAACTGTCCATTTCTAACTGTGATTTCTTTCTTTAGATGGATGCACAATCCCATTTGCCCAATTGAATTAAAACAGGTTATGGTACATAGTCTTTGATTAAAACATACACTTTATGCTATGTCTGAAACCAAGAGTCCATTAATAAATCAGTTGATGACAAAAAAAAATATCAGAAAGTATGACAATCAGTTATTTGAGTCATTTATCTAGAAAAATACCAAATATATTTTGTTTTATAGAAATAGAATTGTGAAAACATGCATTGTAGTCTGTTGATCAGAAGAAAAGATGGACATTTTTCAAATATTTCCTGAGATTTTATGGACAAAACAACAGCTCAATCAATCAAGAAGATGAGCAGCTGCATTTAACCATCCAGCAAGTTTTAAACCAGTTTTATCATAACAGTGGGCAGCTGCTCTCCAACACAGGAGTTGGTATAAAAAATAGTTACATGCATGAAATGAAAAGGAGCTGCAATAAACAGATGATGAGCAGATCCGAATAAGTCACATGCAAAAAATATAGATGGCACCAAACCAGGAACAAAACAACAGTGAATTTTGCACTCCAACTGAATATGTGGTGAGAGACAGAACTCCAGTGATCCTTTTTTTGCTGGATGAGTAAGAATTGTTTGCTCACACACTCGAACAAAGCTTGATAAAGGATAATATAGCATCAAACCAGCTTTAAGGATTAGCAGACCAAACAACAGATCATTTGCATCCAACCATCAACCACATGTTGACTCTGTAGTGTAAAAACAAGATTAAAGCAACTGCTTTTTACAATAAAAGCTGAAGCAGGAATATTTAGCTGTGATGCATGTATAAGCACCAGAGTAACCTTGTATTTGGCCAATAATCCTGTTTTTAAAAAACATGTAATCTCCTGCAAACTCCACCTGTTCACTGGAGATTTGTAATCTACACTTTTGTGTCTGCACATCCCAACCATTACACGATGATCATTTCTTTCCCAACAGAGTTTAGCTCTAACCTCATTACCCACATAACACTATATGAAAGTCCTAAAAAAGCATGTAAAGAGAATCTATGTCTGTGGCTAAAAGTCTAGTATAGTATATTTTATTGCTCTTGAATTATATCCTAGTTTTCATCACTTGCATCTTTACCTTGTGTCTTGGTCCATCTCATCGAGGATGCACAGGGAGACACCAGGAAAGAGGACACAAGGAAATATGTTTCCTTTCCTCTGAAGCATCACGTAAAATTAAATTTGTTTCTAATAACACCAGCAGCTGATCACAGCTGGATCAGCTGTCAGTCTGCTTCAGCAGCTGTTGGAACTTTGAGTTTGCGTCTGCACATGTGCACTGTTCTGATACTAATAAGGGCACACACTGCCAGGGCAACAGCATTTTCTCTCTGGAGTCTGTTACCTGTTGGACAAACACCTGCGCATAAATACCAAGCAGCATTATACATTTATACTGTGTTCAGCTCAGAGGCATATTATTATTTTTGAAAAACCTAGAATATGATTATGGTGTCGTTTCAAAGACTGAAAGTTAATTATTCGGCTAAATGTTTGAGAAAGAATTTAAATTGTGTAACTCATACAAAGCTTGGCACTTAGACATGATCTACCTCACATGAGACTGATTCGAAATGAGTGTAAATAATGCAGAAAGTGCCACCCACCCCAACAGACAGACTCTCAAACTCTCTCTGACTCGGACTCCCTTAATATCAAAAGTTAATGGGGGAAGATAACATCATGAAAGTAATATCTCTTATAAATAGGCCTATTGAAATTTGTTTGTGGTCCTTTTGTTGCTCTGACCTGCTATTAAAACAGATTTTTAAACGAGATGGTGTTTCACAAAAAATAGGCTTTGAAACTTGGGAGTGATACACCTGAGTTTATCTGTTATCAGTCCTCGCTACTCAAAGTCAAAATCTGTGGTCATACACTGGCAGAAGGGAAGTGGGTCTGTTGTGGTGACTTTTAACAATTTAAAACAGAAATATCCGGAATAACAATATTATATTATATTATATTATATTATATTATATTA
>JAPZDV010000011.1:8929848-8981287 GCA_029814665.1 Acanthurus lineatus | reverse complement strand
TATTATATTATATTATATTATATTATATTATATTATATTATATTATATTATATTATATTATAATATACTATATTATTATCATCAGTGCTGCCTTATGTTGAACAATCCACTTGAGAAACCTGGAATCTATGGGCAACAGCTGACCTGTGCAGATGTGTAGCCGAACATAGAACATTAACTACTTTAGATCTTGGCCGAAGCGGCTGCTGTTCTTTATGCCTAAATGCGCAAATTACTCTCTCTTTTTAAAGACGGACTTCTCCTTTCAGCTTTCTGTGTGATGCTGCAGGTTTCTATTAGACTCAGAAAACACAATCTGACACACAGCAGCTGTGGAAACAGAAAAATAGCACTGATATTCTTGTATAATCCCAGATATGTTCTGTGCATGCCATTATTGCAAGATTCAGTCCTCCTGAATCTTGCACTGCTGAACAACAAACTGAACACACTGCCATTTCAGTAGATTGTGTTATGGATGGGATATCACAGAAAAGGAAGAGAGGGAAGATATTTAAAAGTTAGTTTGGGATTTTGGAGCTGTGTGCACATCTCTACTGACTAAAGCCATGCAAACTAAGGCTTTTGTGCTCTCTGCAGTTTTCATTATGGATCAGTCTCTGTGCTGAGGTGGAGAAAAGCACTAGAGACAGCTCTGCTCACATAGACTGATCCAGAAACACCTCCATCTCTGTTATAGCCTATGTATTCTGTTATATGCATCACTAGTCAATATCCTCTACTTTCCTCAGAGGCTCCATGTTAAGTTCTTCTCTATTACGTTAAAATGCCAGTTCTGAGAAGCAGAAATATGCAAGCTAGGCTAAAAACTATAAGGGGGCGAAGTAACGGTGGAGTGCAGGACCAACAGGACACGCTTGACAGCTGCTGCGATCACTTTTGTTGAGACATGAACTCAAATGAGACCCAGTAGGTTTTCTGTGAATGATAGACTTCCAGTGCATCTTTGGAGACAGTTAAACTCTGATTACTAAGGAGAACAAATCAGCTTTTTTCTGCTTTTGGGAGAATCTGATGTCATTTCAATAACAAACATTAGGGAGCACAAATTTTCATGCTTTTTTACACTATGGGGATGTGACCCAATCCCCACCGCTAATGACAAAGTGTTTCTGGTATGAAACCAAGCAATGTTGTGATGTATCAAATAACACCCATCAGCTGCACCATCCAATCAATAATCAACATGTAAAAAAGGGGGCGTGTCATTTGGTTAGAGGACTTCATTAAAGAAAGCTCTCCTCAGGGACCCCAAGTAGCTTTTTAATTTAAGACTCCTCTTGGTTGAAATAAGAGTTTTGGGACATCCTGTACCATGGCAACCCCAGAACCACTTTCAGTTCAGGTGAGGAAATACCAAATCAGAGCAATGGGAAGTACCCTGAGAAGATGAATGGTTGTCTCCTGGCAGTACCCACAGAGAGGTGGTCCAGCAATAGAAATATCTCAGCAGTTTCTTTGATAACAGAGTTAATCTATATGCCTCTGTGCCCAAAAAAACAAGAGGGACAATGAAGCTGAGCAGCTTAGGAGAAGCAGAGAGTGAGACACTGGAGAGAAAGAGGTTGGCTGAGCGTCAGTACACCATCCGTCATGAATGCTTTGAATGTGAATTTTTTTTGGAAGACGAATGCTTGGTAGTAAACATGAGAAACACTGCAAACAAATTGAAAATGTTGATATTGGAGCCATTAAAGCTAACAATTAATTAGGACTCTATCCCAAGAGTTAATGATTAGCAGATCCCTGTTTTATCTGCAGCTGCTCTGCTCATCAAATTCATAATAAGAAGGCAAAGTATATTGGGTCTTACCTGTTCATTTAAATAACAAAACAGCTTTTAATTGCTCAGATATACGTTGCTGGAAAGCGTTAGGGGGATAATATTTGTTTGAAAACTCTCATAAAACATTTCAGAAAACGAAATAGGTTAATATTCTTATGAGAGACATTCATTTGTTCCATACTTTCACACTCGTACTTTAATCATGCTGCCTAGAACTAAAATAAATGACAAAAATCTACTAAATTCAAAGCCACCACCATAAATAGCTCATATTAACATCTTCCTCAAATAATCAAAATGCCTATTTAGTTTAATTGGTTCAGCAGGATCCGCTGCTCTATTACATCTCCATTTAAACGACCATGTTTCAGTAATTGTTTAAACTTGGCACACTGGAGCAGTCTCAGAGGCAGGACTGAGAAAAGGAAACAGCCTAAAATGTCTTATGGCTGGGTTTGTGTGTGTGCTGGAAGTGAGCCCCCCGGGCAGGATATGCACTATGTGTCTGTATGTGGCAGAGGAGGTCGATATTCCGCCAATGCAAATACATTTACAATTATTTATTGCAAGTCATTACAGGGATCTTGATGTCCCCTGAAAAGGCTCCTATTTTATTCTCCATCACATCCATCCCGCAACGCCGGGCTGCCTCCGTGCATTGGACTGCTGCGTGATATTAAAATTCAGATCAAGTATGTGGAGAGGACAGTTGGCTATTTGCCTCCGACGACCAAAAAGTAGAGTAAGCTGCCCCTTTTAAGGTAGGGGTTTGGTTGAAGAATACACCACTACATGGCCATGCAGCGGCGGTATCAAGTGCAAAAACTTCCCACCCGTCATGTGCAAAAGTGGCAATAAGTAGCAAAACTTCCCACCCCCGTGAAGGAAAGAAATAAAACTTACCACCCCTGTGTCCAGCTGCTCGGTAGTCAGAGAAGGAGCCGCTCCAGTCAGAGGTAAAAACCACAATAACGGCACCAACAGCAGCATCTCCGGAGAAATATTCCTCGTCCACTTGTGAAAAGCCAGAGAAATCATGATGCCCTATGACAGGCTGATCCTGCAGGGCTCAGACACCGACCCCGACAGCCGCATCCACGGGATCGATCACACGCCGAAGCTCCGGTAAAATTAACCCGCATAAAGTCTCGGCTACCTCACTGTTGAGCGCAAACACATAAAACACATTAAAACCAGTGGCGAAAGAAACGTTTAAGGTTTACAAGTTTGTTTTACACAAAACGGCACGTGTAGGTAACAGCTACGTGGTCATTATCAGATAAACATTGTGTGTGTTTGTTTTTTTTGGTCCTATATCAAGTCCATCAGAGGTGATAACGCTGCAGCAAGAGGCGCGAGCTCCCCTCCTGATCGTGCGGTCACGAGCACTAGAAAATGAAAGCAGCTGCGTGCGGTTTTGTCCCGGGCAGCCGTTGACGTACACACGGCGAGAGTGAATGAGTATTTGGCCCGAAGGGTTCTGGGAAAGGAGGGAGGGAGGGACGGAGAGATGGAAGGAGGAGTGGGGTTCAGCGCCTTTTTGCCCCACTTGGACACTTCTGTATTCATGACGCGCGCCGTGCGTAACTTAAAGGTCTCGAGGGATGAGACTGAAGATGCGAAACACAATTTGTTTGAGTTATGAGAAAAAATATGTTAGGGTTAAACAGGTTTGACATGCCTTACCATCCTTATCCTATCACGTAGCCTAACTCTGGCGGTATGTAGAGCACTGAAAATCTATATTTAAGTAAAAGTACAAATACTTCCATAACAAATGACTCAAAAGTAAAATTTAGCACCTAAGATACGTGCTCAAGTAAAAGAGGCGAAGTTTCTGGTAAATAAATCATCAAAGTACAAGTTAATTTCCATTTTAACATATATTTAAAAATTTAGAATTAGTTATTTTTAACCCATCATCATAGCTGCCTAAATCTTACTAGTCTGAAACTCATCATCATCATCATCATCATCATCATCATCATCATCATCATCATCAATATATACATATTCACCTGAGATTTTCCATTCATGGTGGTTCTGGTACCAGTGAGGTTAAAAGCTGAGATTCAACTAACCTAATGAAAATGATATGTGGGCCCTTTTGGACACCTTCTCATTAACAAATTGCATTAGAAATATGCATTTTTAAAGCACATTATAAAAATAAATACACCAAGTGAATGTGATAAAACAAGTTTACAGCTACATCAGCATCTAATATGCTTGCAATGCCTGTCTGTCTGTCTGTCTGTCTGTCTGTTCACCACTTTGGTGCAACTAAATGCTCACATTGCTGCCAATGTGGCTCCAGACTCTTAATGTTGTTGACATAGTGCCTCTCTACAAAACAGGGCGTCCAGCAAGATCTGGTTAAAAAGGACCTTGTCATCACAAATTTATAAAATTACCACTAACTATGCAGACAGTGAACTTGAGACTGCATCAAAGAGGCCTGCACCAGTTCCCTGCTTTGACTGTCTGGCAAGCTCGGATTTCACAAAGTGTTTCCAAAATGTATTCTCAATTTTTATTATTCATTCCAAAGTGCCTTCACAGCAGCTAAATGCAGAGCTGATGCATGTGTAATATCAAAGGGGACATCCAATCTAAGACCACAAGCACACAAAATGGCCACTGGTAAATTAAATTAAGCTTAATGAATCCACCTTGAGTTGCAGCTAACCCATATCGAAAGACATATTCAAATGTCAAGGCACTGTAATATTGGAGAACATCATAATTATAAATGTGTATATGCCTGCCATTAGTCCACAGTAATTATTGTTTTTCTTTTTAATATAAGATTTAAAAATCATTTTTATTGAGTGGAAGAGTCTTACTTAATTGTCTAAGGTTTGTAACTGCCTCATCTAAGCTAAGAAAGGGAGAGATAAAGACTAATTTTAGTCCCAAAACTCTGAATGTAGTAGACTAACTGTTTTTGGTTGCTATTTGATTGTATTATCAGAGAAAAATCTCAAACAAGATTTTTACAAAAGGTCAGTCAGTAACTTTCTGTCCAAATCATGGTAAATCAGTGTTGTATAAACATCTTGTTTAATCTATGTGCTCCTTAAGGATACATCAAGATATCCGTTGAAGAAATTAGCTCTGAAAGCAAGACAAACACTGTTGCTGTCTCTGCTGCTAATGATTCTATTTAAAAACACAACATTTCATTTAAAATTGAGCATTTACAGAGTTAAATTACACCCATCTAGGTATACATATCAATAGAAGCTAGATCACTGAAGTAGATAGACTGCATATGTCTCTGAAATGCAAAGAAGTTTTATTCCGTACCCCTCATTACATTTCTATTTTCATCGCATTTGAGAAAACATCAGAGGAAAGCACAAAACAATTTGCTGAGCTGCAGAGATAATTATGACATAAAACAGTTGTATCATCCCACTGCTTTCTTCATCTGAGAACAGATTAATGCACTTATTTATTTCTTTTGTGTTGCATAATATAAAATTCACCATGTAATGAAGGAACCTGCTGTAATGACCAGCAATCATTAAGAGCTACAAGCCCCTGCAGCATACAGAATTGACTTTTTTTTTTAGACTGACTGATCAGGTTGATATTCTTGTAAATGAGAGAGTCAGGATAAAAAACCTGAACCTAATGACCGTTGCTTCTTTTGAATTCATCATTTTTTTTTTGTTCTTGGAAGGAATGGACATGCATGAACGAAATGCCCACACTTTTGTTTCTTATTCGCATCCATTAGAAAGCAGTGGTTCATCACAGGTCCAGAGGAGACAGATGAGACAAATGTGTTATTTTGCTCAGCAGCATTGAGCTCTACTGTCTTTGTGCTGAAGGCTTAAAACACCCCAACTTTACTGCTTCTAATCTCAGGCAGACTTGTCTGAGACTTGTCATATAGCCACAACATTATGATAATTATAGCATCTGAATATTGTGTCTCACAGCATGTCTGCTGGCAAAAAAAAGAAGCCACGTGTCGCTCAGTTGCACATGAACAGAAGGTTAAAATATCCATTTACTCATCTCAGTGTGCTCGTCATATTTTCTCTGCGGTATTTCACCTTTTTCACACTATTTTCCAGAAAAATTTAACTAATTTTCTGCGGTCAGAGCATATAATTATAATTGTAGGAATAATGAGTGCCAGTGCAACATGGACTGAATTGAGATTGTTGGCTGCTGTGTTGTATCACATGCATTTTTAATATTTGTTGTGACATATTGTGTCAAGTCAAGTTGTCCTGCATTATAGGGGAGGTTAAAGACTCAAAAGACAGATGATATTGTCAATAATCGGGTTTAGCATTGCATGATGTCAGTCACATAGCATCACAGAGGAGTGACATGTCAGTTTATTATGTGGGCTGTTGTTTTAACATGAAGACAAGGTTTGATAATTGTTAGTAATACTTTTGGTGGGTTATACATTTTCATGTCAACGCAGCATGAAGTCAATCTGTTTGCTTTTTCCATTTTTTTGTGATTTTTGTTGTTTTGTGTTTATGCTAATTATTTAAACTAGAAAGAATATGAATGCAGCCTCTGAATAGATAGTTATATTAAATCAATGCTTAGAAAAAGCTCTTTAATGTGTGTGCTTTGCAATTCGGTAATGTGTTAATGTGAAAACTTACTACAATCAAAAGACACTTCCATCATCTACATAAAAAGGAAAAGACACTCTTCAGGGTTTTACAGCTTTTGTACGGCCACTTTCAGCTACAATGCATTATCATAAGTATGACTCAACATAACATGGCATCTCTCTTCTTGACAATAATCCATCTAATTATATTGGAATCATGTCTGACCAATCAAATCATTTGGCAGAGAGACTCTGCAACCGGCATCTGTTTACTTTCCTTTCCATATGCTGTCCATGTTGTGAAAACACTGCGCCTTTGTCACATTTGTTTTTCATTCTGAGAGGGTTCTGCTGCTCTGTTCATGCCCGGTCTGCAGCAGTGACAAGTGAAAGACACTGTCCTTTTTCTGACTCCCCCAAAAAAAAACTCTGTTTGCGGTGTTTAACATACATCTCCCCCCTGAGATGCACTGCCATGCATAAATAGTAAACTTAAATAAGTCAAATGCAAATACTCACGCGTGGGAAGTTTGAATGTAGTAAACCCTATTTAGCCTGTCAGTGTGCACGAGCTTTTCTGTAAATAATGTTTCCAATAACATTCATTTAATCTGGAGGACTTGTCAATATCACTCAGGAGAGTAAAGCCAATGATGGGAAAGGACGAGTTGCAATTAATCAATAGCACATTGTGTGTGTATGTATGTGTATGTGTGTGTGTATGAGTGTCACTGCCTCCAATGCATCCGCCTTTCACTTCCACCTCTCTCTCTCCCACCTCCTTCCGTTCAAAGTCTCTTGCCCAATCTTTCTGTGACAGACTCGCAGACTTTGATGTCGCAGCTCTGGTAAGTCCATGACAGCTCAGGGCTGTCCCACCATAAAATCTAAAGTGGATGCATATTACGGCTCTCCTGAAGACTTTTTCAAGTCTTTATGCACATTTTCTTTGCTTGAGGACATAATCCATAATTCATATGATTGTCTTTTAAAATGGGGATGGCAGAAAAAGCCCAAAAGTGTCCAATAAAATATAAGTCTATAAAAATAAAAGAATCCAGACAGCTGGTGAGAAGATGTTTAAGTCTTTATGTAAGCATACTATGGGCATAGGTCCTTTGTCAGTGCTTTGCTGTTTGCACTGCAGTATGGGATAACATTTTTCATGCTAACAGCACGTCTCTTGGGATTGCAGCTTCAGCTGGTCAGTCTTTGGTCAGCTGAAAATATTGGAACAATAATTGGATGGATTTCCATTACAGACACTGAAAGTCCCCAGAGGATAAAGCCTACATACTTTGGTGGTCCCTTGACTTAATTTTTCTGGCACATCAATGAGGTTTGGGGGTTTTAAGAGAACTTTCTGTCAACTTGGACAAATCGCACAGGCACATGCTCATCACATAATGAGCTATAATTACTTTGGGAATCTCTTGGTTCTTTTTTGCCTCCATCAGCTCAAGGTTTTAATCTGCTCAATACATTGATATAAATATCTACAAAAACTAATTCCCATTAGCTTCAACTGCACTATATTTTTCGTGCTAATTAGCAACTTTTAGTATTCTAACACACTAAATTAATTATATCTGATGAACCTCCGTCACCACTACAGGCATTCAGACTGTCTGTTGACTCTTGGTATTAACTTCTAAGTATAATTTCAGCTAATTTAGTGATGCTATAGATGGTATATTTAAATGTTTTTTTTCACAACAAACAGTGATAAGACAATATACTCTGTGTATTTGTGACTATGCATGATTACTTACATGATTCTGGTGTAACAAAGCGAACTTAATTTGGGTAACCTTTACATTCAAACATATTGCATGTAATCCTTTAGCTAACTCATTTTATTCTGAGTAATTGTACATTTTTGTTGAGAATATAACAATTAACATACTTTATTAAGAGAAAGAGGCAAATTCAGGATTAATTTTGAATCACTTCAAATCCCACATCCTCTCCATCTTTAGAAAGATTGACCAAGGTTGGCACATCTTTCCACTCATGTTCTGTCATTGTCAGCTGTCACTTTATTTTTTTCTGCTTAGTAGAAGTTTTCTTTTTAATCCTCCAGGATCAGGCATAGCCAGAAATTGTAACATCAAACATAAAATTCCTCAAACAAAAATCTTCTCCCACTTCCTTTTGACTGACTGAAAAATGTCAACATAAGCTCTTTTGGCCTGCAAGCTGCAGATGGTTTTGTCTGATTTAGGCCCTTTTTCAGATATTTGCAAACAAATGGCAAATAATTTTTCTCACATTTTTGTTTGTTTGTTCATGTAGGTCATAAAAGGGCCATTAGTATTAAATTGAGACTGTTTTATAACAAGTTAAAAGTTCCTTCAAGCACATTTAATTAACCTCACAGCATCTTTCAAGTCAAGCATTGCTCCTCTTCTCTGTAGTAATCAGTAGTTTCTAAAAACATCTTTTTTAAGTGTGTCTAAAACTGCTCTGAACTTTACTAGAGTTTACCTTTTTTTTATTCATGGTGGCAGATGCCAAATGATGTGCGTTTGCCACCATAACTCCCCTCAGGATATCTGACATCATGTATCGAGGATGCCAACTGTTGTGTATTTGTCACTCCTGAGGAGACTGATAGTGGCGATTACACTTACAGTGACATCGCGTGTGTGTTCACCCTCTAAACTGATCCCTGCTCCCCGGGCAGCTCACTACAGTTACACCACAGCTGTGGAAAGCGCTCCTTTTTAAGGGGTGGGAGGGTATAAATAGGCAACCTGTGCGACATTCTTGCTGCTCTCCATCATAAGCGGGGAGTATTCACCATGCATGCTGACAGACATCCTGCTCACACAGCTGTTGTGTCTCATGACGAGTTGCCAAGTCAATTCTAACAATCAAGTCAAGAATTTTGTTTTTTCAGATCCAATATTTGAAGTTTTAACATCATCCCCTCTGAGAAAAGACATGAGCTCATGAATATGAACAAAAACACAGCAGACATTATGTTGAGATGGAGTTTGAATTAGTTTTCGTCTTTCCGCTGTATGCTGACTTATATCAGATCAGGACCAGCACACACTTGCTGTCTGAGGGTTTAGTTAATGTCAACTCCTTACATGTTCATTTCATTTCCAGTGGAGTATTTTCATGCCTTTGAGTATCTGTTCCTCAGCAGTGTAGAGTGCATTTACTCAAGTGTAGTTTTGTAGCCTTTTTATATTTTTTAACACACCTACTAACTCCTCTCTTTTCCAAGGTTTTTTGAAGGATGTTAACCTGCATGCTCTCATTTCATGATCCCTCCTGTTAAATTTATACCACTCACAGTTATTCAGAAGAACAATTTTGGCTGTCACTTGTCACTTAGTTTGAGGCCAGTGGATAAAGATGAGGATGTCGGGGATAGTTGATGACACTGGACACAAGAAGCTCAATATGTTATTAATATAATCATAATATATTCATAAGCCCTGCTGCTCTGTTGAAATTGAACTGAAGAGTAGGACCTGATTCTTGCTACACTTCTGCTCAGGGATTTAACAGATGATAGATGATAGATATATTTAGGGCCTGACAGACTCTGTCGCTTGGTGACCTCAGTCTCATTTTAAGAAAGACCACAAGTGCCTTCAGGTATCTTTCATTAAACCAAGCTCACTTCCTCTTCATTTTCGCTAAGATGTGTTAAAAGCTTGTTATATAACTCACTCCAGACATTAAAAGACAGAAAGACAGGACATAAAAGTGATGACATTAACAAATAAGTGCTTCACTGCAAAGAACGACAAAGGGAGGAAGCAGGGCTAGACATGGACCACTTCAGGATGTGGAGTACTTTACTCCTATTAGCATAAAAGCCTCTATTTAAACATGATTTAGAACTGATTTACTGCTTTTTCAGCTCTTTCTCTCTCCTGCGCTCTATCTATCTATCTATCTATCTATCTATCTATCTATCTATCTATCTATCTATCTATCTATCTATCTATCTATCTATCTGCCTGGCTGTCTGTCTGTCTGTCTGTCTGTTTGACAAATTCCATTCCTCTTTTTGCCAATTTAAGATCAGAATTCCTATGTGGGGACATCTATCAGACGGTAACGGTGCTTTTATTTTCACCATCAACCCCTCCTCTTTTCCACATTTTCATTTAAAGCCAAACCCATCCATCATGCGTCAGCCAGATATTGCTGCTTGTTGGTCCCTATACGACCCCGTGAAATCTCTACCTTGCATCCGAACGTGACGTGATAGATTTATGACTGACCTAAAATCAGGGGGGTAAAAACAGGAGTTCGTAGTAGCGAGCAGGGTGTTCCCTCAATCATCCTCCCTCTAATTAAAGATCACATTAATCCAATTAGGGCTCTGAAGTGGATTTATAGTGTTATAATAAATTATTCATTACAGGTTACATTTGATGTTAAAGAACAGAGGAGGTTCCAGTTGTATCACCATGATAATCATGATTAATTCATGGATCTCTCTTGCTGCTTCATTCTGCAAAAGATGTATCGCCCTCTGCTCGGTGTTTTCTGATGAGAGGTTGTGCATGTGTGAAATGCATATTGATGTCAAGATGTATTTGTGATTAGTGGCAACAGTAAGATTAGACCCTTGATTAAATCTGTAGCAGTCTAGCTGCAGCACAGCAAAATGAAATCTGATATCCATGTGTAAATAGGGCTGCATGCAGACCAGCAACAGTACTGCTGTTAAAAAAAGAAGGATGTCCAGAGGCTCAACATCAACATCTCCCTTTCCGTTGTTCCCTTTAGTGCCATTAAAATAAGAAGCAAAACAGATATTGGATAGAGAAATGAGACAGGCCAAAAGGTTACAGCGATGCAATATGCAACTTCCTTTCATCCATGTAAATCAGACGGGAGGGTGATCCAGATGATTCCTTCTTGCCCAGAGGTTCTGTGAGAGCTGTGTCCTCGGCTGGAAATGGTTCAGTGAAGCTGTGCCTGGGGCTCGTCTATGTTCAGAGGTAGCTTAATCTTTTTCTTCTCAGCCCCCATGTCCTTCTAGCTGCATACAATGGCAGCACACATAGCCTGAAAAACAGCTACTTGTTGATATCTTTCTACAAGTGAATTTTTCTTCAGTTTTCAGGGCATGGCTCTTATTTGTTTAACTACATTCAAAAGAAGGGCTATTCTGTTGCTGATTCACTCTCCATCAGTTTAGCAATTCTTCCCTCTCTGCCTGTGCAGCACATGTGGGTGCAGGTTTGGTGACTTGGCTTCATTTCTCCAATGTTAATAAGTGTCAGTACAAGAAGGGCCGGTTAGTATTGCCTCCTCTCCTGCAGTTCAATGGTGCTGTGACCCTGACAGAAAATAAAGAGCTGCAGCAAAGAGGATGCAGCCAAGTAATGCATCATGGGAGTAATGTTCTACTCAGTCTTCCATCCTCTTTTTTTCCTATTAACTCTGCTTTTCATCTCCTTTTCACACATCCTGTCGGGACATCACCTGTCAGGCTGAGAATCTGCATCTGTTATCACATTAAGTAGCCTTTGAATAATGATTGCTGCCTTTGTATATCAAGGCAAAAAATACACCCAATTAAAATAGGCTGGAAACCTCTTGTTTCCTACAAAACTACTATGGAAAGTGGTAGAAAAAATATTTTTACATATTTTCTTTTGAGTAAAAATAAAAGTCTTTGACAGAAGTTGTTCTGTTTTTTGCTGAAAAAGGGTATTCACCATCATAGTTTTTTGCAAAAAAGACCTCAAAAATGTAAAAAAGTTAGGATAAAAACTTTGAGGATAAAACAGAGAGAAGCTCATTTATAAACCAGACTTCCTTTAGTAAAAATACAAAAAATGGAAATTCTGTTTAATTCATTATTGATAGAGTTTTGCCTCTTTTAATAATGCCAAATACACACATCATTGAGTATCAGATTTTAATGGGATAAATAAAACTTGAGAATAAGCCGAGGTATAAGTGAAGTCTATGAAAGGCAGGTGGTGAGACATCCAAGGACTGTCAGTTCTTTTAAACACCAAAGGATTTTTCAGGCTCGTACATAACAGAAGATAGACAACACTTTCCATTTTACATGTCTTTTAAGCCTAAATTAAAACATCAATCACTCAGCAGACAGTGACATTAAAAGTATGACAAATGTGTCAATGTCACATTGAAGAGCTTTACAAACTTTTGTCTGTTTTTTTACAAAGAAAATTTTCAGTAGGTCTATTTTTTAGATGCAAAAAGGAGCACTTGAAAATGACTACAAACCTAAAAACGCTTGCTAAGTGATCGTAATGAAGGTTTGATTCATAACTATCTACACCAGAGTCTTTCTTATAATGTGGACAAGATATGGACATAGAGGCATGGGAATTATTGATAGGAACAAGTAAATGCAACAAAAGCTTTTGATTATCCAGATGTCAGAGCAGAGCTTCCTGAGAGCCATCTGAAACATTCAGAGTGTGCAGTGTTGTATCAAAAAACCAAAGGTTCTGTCAAGTTTTGATATAAGCCCTGTATTTTTTGAATTCCTGGACAATCTCATCAGTCTCTTGACAAAGAGAAATTGGCCTTAAAGATGTAAAACAATATCAAAAAATATGAGACACATTTAAAATCTTCTCAAACTAACATCTCAGCTGTGCGTAGCCTTTCTCTTAGAAGTGTTCAGTTTTCAGGTCTGCTTTCAACAGTGTTGGCAGCTCTTTCTAGTTGTCGTATAAGAGAACAAGCACTGTTAACAAGCTCTGTTGATTACACACACCTGCCATCCATAAAGCTCATCACCATGCAGCGTATGTGCCCTCTTCAGTCATTCATCACCAGACTGTGTTTTTTGAGCTACTGTGGTAGTAAATGTCAAGTGAGACCTCGGAGGCAGAAAAGTGAACACTGATGTGCCAAAAACTGCAGTTCTATGAATGGCCACTTGAGACTGGCCTCAGGATCACTTATATCTACCTGTTTGCTGCTTGTCTGCTTTTTAACTTAGAACCTTCACTAACTTTTGAGCCTTAAACCTTCACCATTCTCTGCTCTACCTATTTTCCTTCAACAATAAATTATCTCCCTTGTCTACATCATCTGAATCTGTGTTTGGATTTGACCAAGAAAGACATCTTAATACTGCCTTAAGAGTGAAGTTCATGTTAACAGTAATTGCGACTAAAAGGTATTTTAGGATCTGAAAGTTGGCCAAGTTTAAACACCTTCTCTCTGCAGCTCTCTGTCTCTCTGTATAGATGGTTGTTGTCATGGCAGTATCGTGCATTTGTGTGTGTGTGTATGTATCTATTGTGCCTGTATATCAAACAAATACATATAATTGTGAACTTAATTATTTATTTATGAAAAAACCCATCACATTGCTCTGCTCTGGTGGACATGCTCAACATCACAGACTGACCTTCAGATCAACAGGAGCTAACATTGCAGGGAAATGAAAGCTAAGCAAAATGCTAATAATTTACACAAGAACATCCCTATTTAGAAGCTTAGTCTTCGTGACTTGGGATTTTATTCTTGCATTAATCTTCCCTGAGTAATTAAATGGGTACTCAGATGCAGAGACCTCAGTTATCAAAACAACTCTGAGTTAATTTTTTATTTGGAACCAGAACGAAACACAATAGACTTAGTGTTCCCTTAAACTTAGTGGATGTTTGCTGTCATTAAGCCGCTCTGCTGATACAAAGCTCACTGCCAAAAGGCATTTCAGGTCCCTCAGCACAACAAGAGTGGCTAAATAAGCAAAGTCTAACGTGGACAGCTCCTATAACTGTGATAAACAGCAAAATGATGCTGTAACACAAAACACCATGAGGTACCTCTGGACTCATAGGCCATAGTGAACTGTTGATCTCCAGTCATTAATCACACAAAACAGGACAAAAGCTTAAGCTGTCATTCCCAGAGCACTCAATTGGAGGAGCAATGATAATGGTCATGTGTTGTGGGTACACTATAACTCTGTGAACAGAGGTGGGACCTGCTAATTGGGCTCCTTAGGCTAACTGATCCAACGTTAGTGTTATTTTTTTAACTGAACAGTTAAAAAAGTTGTTGTCTCAGTTGTTGGCTGTGTAAAATTATGTGCATGTGACACTCAAAGCTGCAAATGACTGACATAGTTATAATCATCCAACAGTTCACATGGAGGAGAAAAACAAGGCAATGTTTTTTTTTGCAAGCAAAATGGCTCAGACAGTGAAGTGCTCAGAGGAAATGAGAAAACTGCATCTGATGTCCAAAACAACTGGTTCACTGTGGCCTTTAACTCCAGCAGCGCAGGCTGCACAAAAAACAATCTGCTATCCACTTCTGTCGGCGTACTTCCTTCATGTTGCAAGATCACTGCATTCAGTTCCACTGGGTCCTGATTTTCCTCTGAGGCCTGCAGGCATCTGTGAAAACCGATACATCCCCAGAGATCTCAGCATGTAAGATAGCCCCTAGAGGGTCCTTTGGGAATAGTTCCCAGGTGGTGTATCGGGACCAGCATCACAACGACTTCTTTCAAAGTATGAGTCCTTGAAGTATATAAATGTGACACCAATGTCCAGCACAGCCAGTTTCAACAAGCTGGAAACAGTAAGAACAGAGAATGACCAGAAATTAATACTTTATTGTGTGTTACAAAAGCAACAGAAAAAAAATCTTTGTGTAATCATTCCTGGATTTTGACGAGGAAGGCAGGTGACATTTTTGGTCTGAGGATGGCTGAGCAGAAAAAGCTTGAGGTGTCAACATATCAATTTAACTTCATTTAGGGCCTAATCTGGATAGCACTGGAAAGACTGACAGGATATTAAGCAAACACAACCATCATCAGGGACTGTATAAGCTAAACCAACCACTTGAAACTCAACACAGAGACAAAAACATTATAACAACAATAAAATCCTTCATGGAGCGTAACCTGGATAACAACAACACGCATAACTTCCACATATAAACTCTGATGCGGGATACTGTGGATTAGAGCTGTAAGCATGCGCTGACCTGTAACTACATGAATACTAGATGAAAGGCAGCTAGTGACTGTGGTAATTATACAGTGACAGTTTTAGCTGGCTCCTGACGCACTGCGGCTAACAAGGTATTAGCGATGATGAAAGGCCCAAGAGACTGTAAGAAGAACTCATGCCTACACACTGAGTGTCCACATCCAACTACCTGAGCTGAGTTCAGACTTTAATTGGGCCTAAATGTCAGGAAATGGAATAGAAAGACATGGCTTTAAACGCATACTGCAGGTGCTGCTTCTGATTACTTAATCTAATTGTGTATACTTTGTGAAAGCTTCAGTCTCTCCTTAAATGATTGCATCTGATGTTTTTTAATAAAAAACGAAGCAGATTCTAAAGTCTATCATGCAAGATTCATGGTAAGACCCTGAAGACCCTTAGCCTTATATCTTCTCGCTTAACTGCACATTGGTATTTGTGAGATGTTTTTTAAAGGCTACATGTCCATATTTATAACAGCACTGACTTTGATCTGCTCTGATGGGCTCTCACTGGCACAATAAAGCAAGTAGAATAAGATTTTTATTCCATGACTTAATAAATCCGGTCTTAACCTTTTTCCCTCTTACTTATTCATAGGAACATAGTTCAGATGAATGTGCTCTGCTTTAAGCGTTCAAAATATTTAATTTCCCCCTTTGATTTGTCTTTTAAATTAAAATTAATGGAATCATCAGAGTACAAGTAAACAAACTTCATAGCACTTCCCTGCTGCGCAAGACGACTTGGTGCAGCACTCAGTTCTTCTTCTGTTAATCTGTCAGAGTCTGATCATTGCTAAACAACATTATTTTTTGGGAGAGCCTTTATAATCTTTTTTTCAGACAGCAAGCACTGACCAGCCATCAACTCTGCCTGTTGTTTTAGCATTCAGTTTGGTTAGAAAATAAAAGAAACACTCCAGTGATCCTTATTTTCCATTGAGAATGCTGTTGGGCTGTGTGTGTGTGTGTGTGTGTGTGTGTGTGTGTGTGTGTGTGTGTATGCATGTTTTGTAGCAAAAAATGAATCAATATGAAAATCCAGTCAATCATGGCAGAAGGATTATTTTCGCAAGGAGAAAATAATTCAGCTACAAAAACCACAAGGGTTTTGAGTCAGTTTACTCAATGATTACAGAATAGTTGAAGTCAGTGTAAACAGATTTTTTTCTGTTTTGCTTAAAACAGAGTCCCATTTTTTAAATTTATTTTAATTACCATTTACATGACACAACAGATCTTGTGTGTGATTGGTTATTTCAATCCCTGCTCACTACTAATTGAAACCTGTATTAAATATTAATAGGGTGGTTTCAACATCACCTCAAAATACCCAAAAGAGGTTCTGCAACAAATCAGGGTGAATTTGTTCCCTTGGGAGGATCAGATGTGTTGGTCATCTTGTCATCGCATGTCCACACTTATAATCCAGTGGCTCTAAAACCACTTGATTATATGTCAAAGCAAATGAGTTTAAACAACTTTAAATTGTCAAAAAGGCTGTTGGAAGTTTGTTGATGTGCTTGACTGCTCTCACTGCCTGACTGTGTGAACGTGACTCAAAGCACTACTGAACTTTGGGTTCACATTTCAACAATATGACAAATGAAAGGGGATTATTTATTTTTGAACTCAAGTGTGGCAGGTCCAGCTAGCCCTCCTCAATATAAGATGTTTTCTTGGTCGGATTAATCCCACAGCCCAAAAGTGGAAAATATCATCCTGATTTCTGAGGCACCGGAAAAAATGACTCCCTGATGAGGTTTGTGGCTCAGCCTTGTCCATGTACAACATCAATGGCCACCTCTGTCTGCACCCTTGATCTATGAATTGGATCAGGGTCTGTTTTCTTTTATTTAATCCTCTCTTTCCTCAGGCATCCATGTTAGAAGCCAGTTTGTTTGATGTTAAGATGTAAGTTTCCTTCAGACTGTCATGATAATAAGACTTTGTAAAGCTCTGGTGTCCATCTTTGAATATGAAAAGAGAACTCCTCAGTTTACCTTCCAAAGTTACCTAAAAAATAATTGTGTGTTTATTCATTATTAGAAATGTCAATTCACTCTAAGATGCTATCTTACTCATAACAGTGCCTGGACTCTTAATATTAGTTCTGCATTACTACATAATCATAATGAATCAAAAAATATTTTTCTTTCCAAAGCAAACAATAGATCTATAAGTTTCATGCGGTTTTTATACAGTTTATTAAATTGCTTTTCAACAATATAATTTTTTTAATACAAAAAAATTGTGAATTGTTGTTTTGCACTAATAAACTGTCCACCCTCCCTCTCTCTGCTCTCAGTCCTATCGGTAATTTAATTTCCAACCATAAATCATTTTTATATTAGTCTGTTCTTGCACAGCATTCATAGTCAATAATTATAGTCCCTTTAATAAACGAACCCTTTGGCACATGGTTATGTTACTGCGCCTCACAAGCACAAAATAGATCATGACTTTAAAATTATGTCACTGAAACTGTTATTCATTCAACATGCTATAAAGATCAGTTTTATACTTTCTAATGCTATGAAGTGAGACAGATTGTCCTCACACTGATGAAAGGTACTGTCTGTCTGTCTTCTGTGTATTGCAGGTCACTAAGTAAATAATAAACCAATATGTTAGGATGGTTGAAATCCTCATGGAGGTGAAGGTGTACCAGTGGTTGTTGATGTGGCTGAAGGTTACAGGTAACACTGTAATACTGCCAACAAGCTGCTCTATTTCAGCTCTGTGAAAGTCCCTCTCAAGGACGTGCTCCTCTACAGACAACCTGAGCTCTCCTCCATCACTCAGCTTTATACTGAATCCCATTAAACCTCTTCTTTATGCTCTGTCCAATGGATGGCCCCGATGAGAGGGAGACGTTAATAACAGATCTTTTTGTGTTTCTTCCTCCACTGTTTTCAGGTCAAGAGCATCCACTCAGCAGAGGTCTGTGGGAAAATGGCCACATTTATGCGCCACATCAATAGATGATCTATTCTTTGAACTCAACCTGGACTCAATACTTCAGTCCAAGGAGGTGCACTGCCATTTCAAAGGGGCAATGAGTGTCGCCTCCATCTCTTTCTCCACATCTGCCACATCTTATGCCTCAGTCCCTGTTAAAGCCTCTAGGAAGTGAGTCAGGGTGGCTGAATGACTCTGGCACAGAAGAAGAAGGCAAGGTCCCCTCTCAGGAGAGTGTTAACACCTGTCTGAATGCAGAGCTCCACGAAATGAAGCAAGAAAGGGCAGAATAGGAAGAGGAAGCCTGTCACAGAGGGCTGAAAGTGTAAGTAGAGACATGAAAATGTGTGTCATTTACAGCCCCAGTCTGTATTGTGTGACACACCTCAGTTCGGACACTCATTGTGTGTTTTGTGTTTATGTTGAAGATATGACGAGGAGCTCTATTATAATGAGGCAATATGTGGCAGAGTGCTGGCTTCCTCTTCCCCACCACACACAATAAAAAAACATGTAGATTCTTCACATCTTACTTTTTTGTTAATAGTTTTGGATTAAAAAATGAACAATACCCCGATAATGTAACAATGCATTTGACATTGTAAATGACGGTGTAGGTTTCACAAAGTTGCGTTGCATGTATCTTTAATGCCTGTGTAACATGTTTATCGATCAGCAGTACAAAGGGATATGAAACTCCCCCAAGAAATGTTAATCAAATTTGGAAGCATTGCGGTGGACTAAGTGAAGATACTGTGACAATTTGCATGGACTCACTGTGAAGGTGGATATGTAAGAGGCCAGATGTTTGTGTTATTTCTCCTGGTTGCCTCAGGTCTGGATGGGATACTGTATTAAGTTATTGACAAGGGGGCAGCTGGCACACCTTTTCCACTTTTTCCAATCAGACTCTGTGCTTGAGGCTGTTTGAGAGATATCTCAAATGCAGACAGAAGATCATTTCTCTTGGTTTGGCCCATCAGTAATTTCTGAGCTGCTTTCTAATATTGTCATTGAAAGCAGGCAGAGCTGTTAGTCCTCAGCCTCAAAATCTGTTCAGTTTTTGAAGGGAATATATCAGAAAATATCTTTTCTGTCTACTTTTAAAATCATCATAATATGAAAAGGATTTACCTTCATAGATATAGTCCTTCTCAGTATTTGACTCCTTTTTTAAGCCTTTTTTACCCTTTTTTATCACCTGTTTCTCACATTTCCACACAATCCTGCCTTTATTTCCTCAGATTTATGTTTCAGTCACTTGCATTTGCTTACACCAGCCAGCAATACATCACAATAATGAAACAACCCAGCAAATTTACTCATTACTTTGAAGTTGGTCTAAAATATTCTGACATAATGGGAAAGCGTGCAAAGCAGGAAGTAAAGAAGTCAGGACTGAAAGTGATGTGAGGGAATACAAAGAGAATTTTCATGAAATTCAAACATATTGCAAGTGAATACAAATTTATTTCAGCAGATCAACTCTTATCAGCCTTTCAAATGCTCAGTTATTTTAAGTACAGTGTGACTTATATTTAAAACATTTTCCTTGCTATTACTTCTTTCATAGCCTGGTTGAAATCTGCCAATAGGCTTGTGTCCTCAGTCTTTTGTTGTGTCAGATATATTATTGTCTGACAGTTTACCTGGAGAGCCACACAGTGTGTCCTAATACCAATAAATGAGTTAGTGCTATTGTCGTTCTGGTTCTCTTGACTCAAAGTCAGTGGGATATTTTTAGATGTATAAAAAAACACTTTTGGGGACACTTTTAATGTTAATGATATTGTGTTTGCAGTTTAGTATAATTGTATTGTACTAATAGTATTGAGCCCCCCTGAACACAAGGCAGATATGTTTATAATTAAGAACAGACAAACTGAGGTCCCACTGGATTGATACTTTCCAGGAAAAAGTGTTAAAACTCATTTGCAAGTATCAAAGGGAAGTCTGTTTTCATTTCTTCACTCACTTTGGCAACACTCCCTCACTTTAAAAGATGTCCCCTATTCCAGAGGGTCTTGTTATGTTGCCATCAACATTTTAAAAGATCAATAGTAATTTTAGCAGAATCTCTTGAATGACTTCGGTTAGATTGCTCAGATGACGGACTAATCGAAGGATCAAATGATTACATGAGATAAAAAATGAATAAGCAAGTGTCCTTATGTTTGCTGGAGATTAAATAAAACACACGGTTGTAACACTTATGCCTCTTGTCATTAACCCTGAGTTTTTGGTACAGCAATGAATCAACATCTTGAGAATTTTTAAATGGACTGAGGATGTCTCTGTGGTACTGTTGCTGCAGTGACGCTAGCTGACATTCTCTCGGTGTTGACTGATAACAAAAAAAAAAGAGCTTTGGGAGAAGAAAAAGTTTGTTACTGTTTGCTGACGCTGTGGAAACGCTGATTGAGATTTATTCAAGGAGGAGGATGTTTTCTCGGATGCTGCTCGACACAGAACACAAATCACTGACCGTTGTCAATTAAACAGAGTGCCTCTATACAGTGAGAGTGTGTTTGTGCTGCACTGTTCCTTTTCATTTATTTTTTTCTCATTTGTAAATGTAAACTCATTCAAATACACATACAAAGCTAAGCAAGAGAGTACTTCACTGAGTGGAGAAAGAGTTGAGAGCAGAAACAAAACTGTGATTAGATTTCTTTGATTTTTTTTTAATTAAGCAAAACATTGTTTAATTAAATTAAATTAATCGGCAACTAGAGAAAGAAATGAAGACTTTTTTCTTATACAAATTAACAAGTACAAAAATTAAATGTATACTATGTTTATTATGCAGGATTAAGAGTCAAGACAATACTTAATTGCTTTTTTAAGACAGTCAAAACAAATTTGATAGGATGAGCTCACAAAAAAAAGAAAAAAAACATGTATACTCAATATTACACCGTAATTATAATGGGAGTGGGCTAAAAGAATCTTCATCTAAATGCAGTATAAATGCACTTAAAGGGCTTACAAAACCATCTGGAAAGTCGTCCTTGGAAACTGTTTGATTAAAGGGAGTACACGTTTAAAAAACACTGGGCAGGTAAACAGACAAACCATCTGTTCATCACAGTCCATCGTGAGCTTTGTTCAACCAGTCAGATCAATAAAACATATTACAAAGTAGGAGAGAGATACCAGAAAGCCAGTTGGTGAATCAAACTGCTGAAGCTATTTGGGAAAAGAGTGAAAACATGTTTTTCATCAAGGACAGCCTTCACTGTCACTCTTCACTCTTCTTTTGATGAAGAAATACACTCCTCTTCTGATCTAACTGATGCTATAACAGCATCTAAACTGTCCTCTGTAGGAGCCACTATTGCTGTTATCAAACAAACAGTCTCTTCTCTCACACCTAAACCATGTCAGTAGCTCCTTATAGGACTGTTGACTGGTCCAGGTCTGGTCTGCTACTAACAGGTATTGTACAGTGGTACTCTGTGTTGAAAACAGCTTCCTGCTGCAGCTGACACAATGCTGAGCAGAAATGTCAGAGTGAACCAATACAGTAAAGGTCTGGGCCATAAAACTAAGGCTATGGGCTTAAAGATGCTAGATTTGTGCATTTTACTCAGGGGAAGTGCTGAGGTTTGTGATTTTAATCATTTTATCCCGTTTTAATATAACAATATCTATCATCAGAGCAGATTTTGGTTGTTTTGCTGTATTTTGACAAAATGACAACAGAAGTGACATGACAAACATCAGTAAGAACCCACACACAGTCACCAGAACAGAGGCACATGACCACAGTTGTATATCTACATCATCAGTGTAGCTTTGAACACTTGGTTTCTTTAAATTGCAGTTTGGAAGCAGATGAAATGTCCATCTTGGGGTGGCTGAGGGATGGTGGACAAAAGGACATGATTAGAGCTCAGTCATTAGAGGAACAGGAAGCAGGCTGACTCAGAGTGATGCCAGCAGTACCGAGACTGGAGAAAGAGCCTCTGGGCACAAAGGCATGTAGTGATGCGGGAACACCCTCTGGGCACAAAGGCATGTAGTGATGCGGGAACACTTCATTCCACAAGGAAAGCACAGATCTAAAGATGGTCCACACGTCATAAATGTCTAATGCAGGAAGTCTCCTCATGCGTGGCGTGAAAGCGTGTAATACATTTAAAACAATATATAGTGAATCTAACAAGAACTAGATGTTCTTATGAGTGCACATTGCTGTGTATGCATGCAACTGTATATGACAGTGTCCCTTAAGTGCATGTTGCGGTGTAGATTCCAGTCATCGCTGCTAATGGATGTCTGAATTTCAGGAATGAAGTGTAAAGTCAGCTTGTAAGTGCAGTTTAGCCTTTTCCTTTTCTAAAATCTGAGATTGTTAATTTTTTTCCCTCCATGGATCATTTTACTGTATCATCTTGTGAGCATGAAGCTTCCATCAACTTACCATCTACTGATGCAAGCTGGAGAAAAAAAAAACAAACAAAAAAAACCCCAAAAGCCATCCTCTGCACTGAGGCCAGCAGGAGGCCAAAGATGCTCACCAGTGCTGAATAATTTGGGCAGAGAGATGACACAGAGGTTGGATGGATACATAACAGGTTCCTTCAAAAAGGAATCTCAATAAAAGTTATAGTAGAATAAGAGAGTAGATTTTTGTGGTGCTATTTCTTTTTTCTAACACATGCTGTTAGATCTTCTTCTCCTATCATTCCAGCAGATTAGACTTCACAGAATCAAAGCTGCTTTAGTTATAGGTTCATTTTAGACATCATATCCACTGATAGATTACTCCCAAGTCACCCAGTTCCTGAGAAAATGTACATTTACACCAAAATCACACCAAAGACAACCAGAGACCAAGGAGCAATCACCTCCACTGTTAGGCGTTTATTGAACATTGATGGTTCTTTCTTTTTCTTCTCTCCAGCCAATTCAGTCCGGCTGTTGACGATAGAAAGGTGGAGGCACCGGCCTGTCGCATCCATTATTCAGAAAAGCGTGTGTGAGCAGCTGTTTCCAGGCTCATTAGACAGAGATCATACCGAGACTGATGATACAATGATTGATGCGATCTCACCCTTACATGCTCTCTGCTGGGATCAAGGCAGTTTGCAATAGCTTGGAGGGGTCATAACGGAGAGTATTAATGATTAAAAAAAAATAAAAACAAACTTTGTAGGCTTTGTAAGGGAGAAAGCTGTGAAGTGCATTCATCCGTTCCTCTTTGCATCATCTCATGATACAGCATTAGCAGGTAGGTTATACAGGGGAAAGCCTCACCTCCCTCTCCCCCAACTAGTCAATCCCATAATGCCCCACCCTGCCGCTCGCCTGGATCTAGTTGCTAATTAAGGGAGTGCTACGACAGGGTTATCCAGTTCACCCACAGGACACATAAATCTAATTTGTTTTCTCTTAAGCTGCAGAATCATCACAGGAACTGAACAGCAATCAAGTAAATGCTTCCAGATCTGTGTGTGGTTGCTTGTACATGTGTGTGAGTGTGTTTGAGCATTATGCTCACTTGCGTTTTATTATGTACTGTGTGTTTTTTCTTGAATGTTTCTTGTGTGTGTGTGTGTGTGTGTGTGTATGCTAATGCAGAGTCATGAAGGGTGTGTTGAGCCTCTCCTCGTTGGGGCACATTTGGGTGTTTTAGTGGGTCTCGCTCTGCTCAGTTGCACAAGGGCTCAGCCCATTAACCAGATTAATTTTGGAGAAAGGAAGAAGATGGAAGGATGGCAGAAAGGGGCCGTGTGGAGGAGAAGAGATACTTGACATACATAGAAAGGGAGAGAAAGGATTGGATATGGAGGATGAATAAAAAGGGAGGAAATAGACAATGAAGGGACTTTGTGGGATTGCGTTGGGAGGAGAAGAGCTCATCTCGTCTTTTGCTAACTTAAGGCCCCTAAAGTGTTCGTAAATGTATATCAGAGTCTGCACAGCTTAGGAAATTCATGGAGCTATAGGAGACGATGATAATCCAGTTACATTGAAAAATGTGAATGTCTACGGATCCTCATTCATTCCCTTATTAATCCTTTCTTACATTCATGCAGGCAGATAGTTTATATGATTAGCGCTGAGTGGGGATTATAATTTAGTGCTGCGATGTTGAAATACCCTCTTCTGCCATGGAGATGTTGACTAAGTATGGTCATGATGTAGTTTGGGAGGGAAAAAAATGGCTCAGAGCAGGTTTTTAACTGTGCTTCAGTGACGCTTGGTTATGAATAAATCAGTAGATTTTGCAGGCCCACTTGTGTTTAATGGAACAGTTAAATGGAGTGTCATTGGGAGACGACAGAAGATGAACTCTGGTTATATATTAGGTGTTCATGTTTTTTTCTCTAATGCATGCATCTGTATGTGGGCAAAACTGTGTGGGCTCATTTTGTCCATCCTACAGAGGGTAACCGATGAGATATGAAAGCATTGAATAGATGTCTGAGGGAAACGTAGAGCCATAAAACATCTAAAAAGGCACAGCTATAAATTTCCCCATCTGCCCAGCTGTCACAGTAAAGACCCCTCTTTCTTGAATCCTCAGGTTCAGCTCAGGGTTAATGAAAATGAAGGTACTTTACGGCCGTTGAAGGCAGTGAATCTGTACCAGATCGTTACACTGTAGAATAAGTAATGCTTGGTGTGTTTCTACCTGAGCTTAAAGCAGTTTTGTGTGTCTGTGTGTATGTTTTTGTGAGGAGGGTCAGTATAGATCATCACACTTGTAAAACATTTTCACACAGATCCGTCCTAAAATATCAATGTGATTTGAAGTGTGTTCGATCAATCGCAACAGTTTTAAATCACTCACAAGTACAAATCAGGCGGGGGGAAGTTTTGCTCTCACCTTCCTGGCTGTAGAGCATCACCTGAATGAAATGTGGAAGGTTCTGATAAATGATGAATGTGCAGGAGTCTTGCAAGACTGTCTTGCTGACATCGGAGCAAACACGCTGACAAATTCGAGGATTTCTCAGTACATTGATACATCACGGGTCATCAAACAGGGTGCAAAGGTATAAAAAAACATGTGGCGAGCCAAAAAAATATATATTTTTAAATGTAATGTTTTGCACAAGCAACTGCTTCTGAAAAAAAAAAAACTTAATTATAAAAGTTCACAGTTGGCACATTTCACCTTTGCTGGATACCCAGTTTTTCAGTTTGCATGCACTGCTGCTACTGACATCAGCGCTGCTCAAAACTGCTGCCACCTCATTTGTATCAACAAAGTTATAATAAATCATCCACCTGCAATGACTTTGTACTTGATGATTCTGCAGAACAGGATTTATGAAGCATGCCATTTACGTAGTTTAGTTTGATTTTGATTGAGGAGTAGGGGTACTGAGATCTTGACAGTCTTCCTCCATTCTTGAACCTAAATTTTCTTGTTACCTACAAAATGTTTGTAACTGCCCTTTATTTCAAGCCACAGCATTTTTTAATCTGCTGCCCCTATAAGCAGGATGAAAGTTTACTGTGGACCTATGGCTTTGCTTTCCAAAGAGGTCATTAATTTGTTCTGAGATATAAATCAGTTTTTTTATGTGAAAATGCTCTCAGTAGGTTTTTTTATGTTCTGGCACAAACTTGACTTGATAAAGTTCAGAAAACAATCATGGTTTGTGTTCAAATAAACACTTGCATGGACTTTCTCACTATATAACAACATCATCTGAATGTATTATTTCCCTTGTAGGTGATTTCATGATAAACGGCATGGCCTTATCCTGACTCTCCCCCACAGACAAAGCCACAGAAACACTGTAGTGTCTCAGCCTGTCTTAGCTACTTCCTCAGCTACAATACAAGGGCCATGAGAGGGACTCCTGGTGACTGTGAAAGCTCCAGCAGACTGTCTGTGTTTAACATGGACATAGAAAGTCTGTCAGGAGTTGATCGTGGCTTGTTAGCTAGCTAGACTAGCGCTCAATAAGCCTGCCTGGTTTCATTCTAAGGTTGCATAATTGTGACACTTTATGACAGCTCTTTGTGTTTCATACAGATGCAGACTGAACCCTTTAGTCTCTAATTGAGATGAACTGAGCTCTAAACAAACTCCAGTGTAAACACATCAATTGAGTGGTGGGTCACACACAACACCTGACGATCAAGACCTATGCAGAACCAAAGTTGAAACCGAAAGTGCAAAACGGACAACCTTGTCTGAAACCTTATTGATTAGTTTTGCTGCCTGAAAGTTACATGTGATGTTTTCACAACAGTGATTGTTTCACAACATTTCCCTCATGTTAGAGTGATTTTCTAGCAGGTAGGCTTCGCACCTGACACACAGATGCTAAAGAGTACCCTCTCTCTCTGATTCTCTGTCCTTGTCTCTCACACAAGGTGGTTTGATAAAAGCCTAAAAATCTTATGAGCTGGGATAAGAACATCTCAAGGACTTCCCTCCTCACCTCCTGTGTCACCTACTATGTGGCTACAAGGCCACACCCTCCACAGTAATCATCCTGTGCAGTCCTCTGCTGCATTTTTTAAATATGCTGGAAGAAAGGGATATAGCAGAATTTCAGTGTAAGGTTACACTTTGATGAAAATAATATAACTGATTTAAATGACAATAATTTTTGCAGCATGATGCATTATCAACAAACATAACCCAAACAAAGGCCAGAAAAGTTGAGCTAAGGTAGCAGACGAACTCTGAAAAACTTTCATTTATTCAGAGGTGCTGACTTGTTTTGCACAAATCATCTTTATATCTTCATTACCCAGCACTGGTCTGCATGAGACAAGTTACTCCCTTAAATGTGGGTCAGATATTTTAGCTTGCCTCCCTCTGTTCCACTGACACAATAATTAGTCAAGAGGAATTATTTAAACAGATTTAAATGCGTTGGGGGGGAAGTAACAGCAGTGCAATTATTAAATAAAGAGAGCACAAGGGCAAAAGGTCAATAAAACTGTCAAAACACTGAAAAAGAACACTGCTTGGTTTTTTTTCTCCCTGGAAAGCACTGAGGGGTCGGTGTCACGCTTCTGTTATTGCTTTGCTATCTTTCACTGCTTGTGTCTTATTGGGGTCAGAAATGGTGTATTGGAGGCTCTGCTTTGTCAGAGACAGATTAAATGCAGACTAATGCTGCCAAGGGGAACCCAGCAGGGCCATCATGCCGGCCAGTTAGAATGAAGCTCAGACAGGTTGCGACCTCTCTCTTTGTTCAGTGTGGAGAGGCTGGTGTGTAATATCAGAGCAAGCAGGAGACCACTGCTGCTCTGGTGTGGCTGGCAGAGAAAGAATGGTTATTTTGGAGAGGAGGCTTCTGCTAGGAGGAGATTGATTTAAGAAAAAACGGTGAATGTGCCAATTACATCATTTGGCAGCAAGGGAAAAGGCAAAGGAATTATGTAAGATGCCTGTCACAGGAACACAAACAGAGCGATGCCACCAATTAGGAAAGAGCATAACTGGACCAACTGCAGAGGCAAAAACACTCGCGTCTGTCACTGATCCTTATTTTCATACCGTTACTCAGCACTGGGCCGACTCTGGAGGATAATGGGGTAGATTTTGGGTCCAATTTGCCTGATTCTGATATGAAGTTGGTCTGAACAGATTATCTGCCCAAATGATCCCCTGTGGTATGAGCAGTTTACAAACTCAAATTGGTCAGTGAAAATGAGCTGACCCTGAGGTGTCATCAACTGGATGAAGTATACTTATTAACACTAGCTTGTAGCAGTAACCTGCACCCGTCGTGGTACAACTTCATTTCAAACTTCCATCCAGCTGCTAGATATATGAGTCGTGCTGACTCAATGTTCTCTGCAAATACTGGATCCAATTTTTTTTTGTTTCGGTGCAAAAATGAAACACACAGAGGTACATCCAGCTGACATTGGCAGTCCACCTCCATGTTTTTGTTTTCTTAAGTCTTGTTAAATTGACATTGAGAAACAATTAAGTAAAAAAGCCAAGTGTGTGGTCTGGTGTCCTCACTGATTGTCTGGTTTGTGCATCCTTAAGGTTAATATGTTAAAATCAGTTATTATGTCTGCAGTCTTCCATGTTTTGAAAATCCTCTAAAGTGCATGTGCATTTCATTCAGCAATGGTATAAATGAAGTTGTGTGGTAGTGTTTGCAAATATATTGTAGGTTCTTTTTCTTTTTGTGGTGTTCCACTTTTGAATTTTCACTCAGGATGTTCTGAGTTCACGTCTAATGTATACATGTTCACTTTTTCTGTACTTATACTGCAAGCACAGTTAATCAAACTAACTTGAAATGTGCTTTAATGTGTCCAAGGACAATGAGATGCATCTAGTGGAGTAAAGAAATTCAACTGCAAAAGCCCACTGACATATATAAATATATATCCCATCTAAATTCCTCTGAGAGAAATACAATACAAAAACCTCTTCAGGCTTGGTGGCCCATGGTCAAGCATTCAGCCAGCCTCATTAGAGGTCTTTTCCAATTACAGTGAAGCTGTCTGCATTTTTAACAGCCCAGTTATTCAGTGGCCATTGTTTAGACAGCTCTGCTCATGTTCCAGACTTTTGGAGCCTGAGAGGACAAATGTAAAGAAGTTTGTTTTAGGGGAACAATGACTGCATGAGGGGCCAGAGCGGCGGCGGCGGCGGGGTGGGGGGTTCTCTGTGAGAGCAGTACAAGACTGCAACAGACACTAAAAGAGGAAAGGCAGGACAGATTCAGGGGGGGTAAAAGAGGGACGCCACCATCACCATGGCGGCTGCTGATGCTGTCCACTGACTCAGGCAAAAGTCTGGTGTTCCCTCCTGTGTTCTGTCACAGTCTGGTCGACCGATTGACTCTCCTGCATGCACCATGGAACATCCAGCTGAGACCTCTAGGGAAAATGCTCTCCTAAATAGAAACTACAGCCATCCAATAGCCATTTTGACTGAAATCATGATTTTCTCTCTATATATATATGTCCTTTTGTGCACTCTTTATATTTCTCTTTTCCCTCCATCTAGTTCTGTGCTTTCACTCCTCTCCATCTTTCCACATCTAACTTATTATGACAAACAACTTAAAATGATTAAAAAAATGCAGGAGAAAACATTCAAGACAGAAAATATGATGGAAAGATAAAAAAAATGAGATGGTAGAGGAGACAAGATAAGATGACAGGTGTGGGAAAGAAAGAGGCTAAAGTTAAAACCGTGGCAGCATCACAAGAATGGGACAGACTGACATTAATGGCAAAGTTAAACACTTTGTGTGCACAGAGTGAACAAGTTGTTAAGTGGCTTTAAAAGCACCAGGGATGTGCACTGCTGCTGAGTAGCTCCACTAAGAGGAGACGAGAGGAGAGGAACAATTGAAGCCTGCATTTGATGACGCTTGGATATTTTAACACTTTGGAGAATGAGCAGGAATGCAGAGGAAATATGTTAGAAAACATGTTTAAAGGTAATTAGCGTCTTCTACCCTTGCTTTCTTTTCTATCCCTATAAAACTTAAGTAGCACTCAAGTCACTGTTATTTTAGCAATCAAGCTCCATTCTGTGTGCCTTTGGGATTTACTGTTTAGCCATTTAACAGGCAGCCTCATTCAGAGCGACTCACAAAAAATTGCAACAATTAAAAAAAAACAGCAAACATCATAGCACCTCCTGGGTGCCTGAGGGAGAAGATTTTTCACCTCACTCCTTTTCATTAACATTCGTGGTAGCTGGTGATGGATTATTGTCAACCTTTGGGGAGCTAAGGCACAGCAGACGTCAAACCAGAATGTCAAGGCTCGACAGCAAAACTCACAGAGTCACAGGGTCAAACTGCCAGCCAATTAACATTTATGACTCCTTACTTATTATTTGATTTACGATTTTCCTAAAGGTATTAAATCCATTAATTTTTTCTGTGAAAAAGCAATTGAAAAGAAAATGAAAAATAGATTCTACACTTAGTGCGAAGCAAGAAGGTGACATCATATTTTGTATGATGAAGAGAATCAAGCACAGAGCTTACTTGGTGATAAAGACCATTCATGAGGCAGAATTGTATAATTTAAAGACAGTGAGGATTAATGCAGGCTCTTTTTAGATGCATTTCAGCAAGGCACTTAGCTAACAACTGCTACAGAAGATAACTTCACCAACACTGTGGTTTAACTGGACGTGATTCAAGTGTTAAAGTGGAGAAATAAATAATCTGACAGTTTCTTGCACAATTGACAAATATAGCTAATGCATCACATTAACACTGCCTTTACACCCACTGACAGCACACCTGTCAGTTCACCTACAGCATGCCAGTTGCCAAGCAACCTCACAGTGATGACGAGATTCCAGGAAATGACTCCACCTAGCAAAGAAATAGTCCCAGCGTGTCCCAGTAAAACCACAGCTTGTCATATTTCATGTTCCTTTTTATGAAAAGATATTAAAAAAAAAATCAAAAATATTTGACAAGTTTATTTTCTTTAGTTTAAGGGGAAAAGGAAGCAATATAAACCAGATGGAATTGGTAAATAGCAAAGTTGTTTATTGCTTAGAGTTTATAATGAGACAAACAAAAGAGGATGAGGCGAAATTACAAGGGACAGGGCCACCAGATGCAGCTTGATAAAAGAAATTAATATAACGAAAAGAGGACAATTTAAAAAAAAGAGAGATTTCCATCAACAAAATAATTCAAATGTGAAAATAAAAGCCTCACTATCTACGCTATTCAGCTTTTCCAAACAAAACACAATTAATCAGCACCCATAAGGACCAAAAGTGTCTGCAATCTCAGTTTTTTTAAAGCTTATCGTAGCCCAGTCCATTACGTATACCAAATAAAGACTTTCCCATGATTGCTGCAGGATGGTTGGTGGATCGAACAGGTCTCCCACCAATCAAACTACAGTTATATGGTTGGTTTGAGAGGCAGAGTAGAAGACATCAAGAGCACAAGTCAGCAAAAAGGGACCACTCACCTGTTAAAAATACACTTTCACAGAGTTAACTACACACACACATGGGGAGGAAGCATTGACCAGCGGCCATAATGTGAACAGATAAAAAATAGATTTGAAAAGTTTATTTTTTTGAAGCTTTTAACAGAGCCAGACAGCTGTTTCCCCCTGGATCTGGTCCTTTTACTAAGCTAAGCTAACTGAGTCTATGTTCTAACTTAATAGTTCATACAAACATGAGTATTAGAGTGGTATCAGTTTTCTCATCTCACTCTTGGTAAAAAGGGAAAAAGAAAAATTCCCAACATGTGGAACTACTCAAGCTTCACCAAAAAACAAGCCTTAACCTAAAAACCTGTGGTTCACTTTGTGAGGACCTCCTCGAACCCTAAAGGGACCGGACCCCATGATGTCACTGCAGGTACAAGTTCCAGCAAATACTAACACACACACACATGCACCCACCCACAAACACATGCACACCCACACAAACAATAGAACAGACAACACATTTCAATACAGATATTCACTTAGTTTGAGTGACGTTTTGCAAAACTGTTAAGTTAAATGTAATTAGTCATTAACATTCATTAAAAAAGAGCAATATCACAGCAGGATGCAGGACTACAAATGATCTCATTATCTCAGCTTGTAAAACTACAACTGCCAAGTTAAAATCATGTGAACTTTATCCATTATTTCATTAGCTATATCACCTATTATTCATTTAACTTGAGATGATAACCTTTCTAACCTCCAGAGGTTAGACTACCGCTAATAAAAAGAAGCGGACAGGATTGCTTGCAGATATTAAAAACCACATAAGGTAGAAGCTGAGCGTATCTGCTTGTCAGTTCGGCCACATTGCTGCGCACGGCTAACTCTGTCATCAAACATTATTAAAACCAGACGAAAAGACTTTGAGAGGAAGTTGGTATTAAAAGGAAGTGTGGTGAAAGGCTATATAAATAAATCTTGACTTTACAGCTTTACTCTGGATTTCAACTTATGTCCAAATCTTGGTGGCATTTAAAAGTTTGCCAGCTGGTGCACATATCCTGCAGTATTAAACTAAGCACCAACCTTTCCCCCTTTTTCCTTTTGACATCTGGAATTGTGGCCAAAAGAACTGAATGTCACAGTTTCAAACATCTGTAGAAAGAATATCTGATTAAAGAATATCTGCTTCTGTAATGAAGTGATGTGGGCTAATTGTGAGAAAACTTCCTCAATTCACTTGATTTGGCTGGAAGTCATCTATTCCTCAGTGGCAGCGGACAATTATATATTGAAAAAGCCTCACTTCTCTGCTTTATCAAAGCCAGCACAGCTGTAGAGGCAGATAAAAGGCAATCATAATCAAGCTGAACTCTCTTCACACACACACACACGCAGGATTGGCCAGGAGGACGGCAAAATTTCTGACCCGTGTGTCATACCATATCAAGGCAAGACACTCACAGATGGAAGTGAGGAATGCCAAAAAATTAAGACTTTTGTGATCTCATACACTTTGGGATTATTGGAGGATTTCAGTCTGAAAGCATCCAGATAGGCATCCTTTATCAAGCAGGCTGTGATTTTCACTGGTGAGTGGTGAGGAAAAATCTCTCCTGCTTTGTTGTTGTGCCACTGTAAATGACCCCAGAGTGACTGTACACAGACAAAGAATATAAACCGGCAAATGAAGCAGTTTTGTGGTTCCGAACAACATTTTTCTTCTTTGACCTTTCCCTACACCGTGTTAAGCTTCCGTGTTTCCATCCCAGAGCAGACATAAAGCTGAAAAAGAAATCTCAAGGCAATGAGGAGAAGTAAAGGTGAGTCTGTGTTCTCCTCAAATGGCACTCGTGTACAGAGAAATTATGATCTGATAAAGATGCAGTGTCTCAGTTGGTTGGTTGTACGAGACAAGAGGGTTTTAAGTGCTAAAGGTCACAGTCGGGACATTACTTCCATCTACATACATAAACATGGAAGGAGTGTTGACTGACAGGCCCACAGGGACGACCACAGGCTGGAACTCTCTGTGAACTGTTGAACAAGCAAGAATGTTTTTCCTTTTCTTTGCCACCTCATTACTTACATTACAAAAAATACATTCTCACTTCCTTTACCATGTAAAAACAATAGATTAACTATGATTTAACCAAGGTTACCAAGTCTGAGATTTATTCTCTTTGTATTCTTTCTGTTCCACAATGTCATGAAGGTGAGTGGAATTTCACTTTTTTGGGGCTCAAAACTATAAAAAGTAACGTTCAAAAGAGTCAACAGAGATGTCTTTGTCTGGCAGAAGCATCCATATCTACAGCTGTTACTGTCAGCTTATTTTAACTGAATTATTTCTACTGAAAAGTAGTTGCATATCTCAAAATCTGGGCAAATTTAACCAAAATTACCTGCATACTTCTAGATATCACTAGGAAAAGGACAACCCATCCTTAAAGAGCTCTCAATTCTTAACTAAAAGCCTAAAGATTAATTTTTATGTTGTTACAAGATGAAAGTCCCTTCTGATGTAAAAGTCTTAATTGTGTTTGTCCACTCAGGATGCCTGTTGTATATTTATGTCCTGTGCTTCCACTTTGACACTGTACAACATGCTCACTGCAATTCTGCAGAAAGAAATCTAAAAAAGTTGACCACCAAAGTGCTTTTTCATACTGTAATCAACAGCTTTGGTTGTGGAGAGAATCTATTTCCGGGAAAGTTTCCATTAATATATGTTGAGGTGCAGTGCAGTAGGAGTAACAGCAGTGATTAGCCACATGGTGCAACATACAAGGTGTCGATCAAGAGCAGCAACAAGTAGCAATTTCCTTTCGAGCATTATCTCCAGATCGCAATATCTGTAAGAGCCTGTGATAAATAAATCAGTTATAAATTTAATTTAGATTAAATTGATTAAACTGATCCCTCACCTTTTCAAATGCGGTTAACAAGAGAAAAAACAACTTCCGCCATTTTATCATATTTTAAATTTTAGAAACAATGTTTACAAGAAAGGGGGCTCCACATCAAGTTTGTTACACAGCAGACACACATTGAAAAGGCTGTAAACAGCAGCTGAGGAAACATAAAGGAGGGAAATTAAACCAGCGTCATGTGTGAAGCTTGTGAGGTGTTGAAGAGAAAGACAGCTGGGGAGATGAGATGGAATGAGAGAGAAAACAACCGAGAAATTAAAGTAACAAAAAAAACTCCAACAACACTTAATAAAGGATTAAATATAGCCCTCTGGCAGCTGCACAATTAAGCAATAGTGCAAAGAATGTCATTATCCATTGGGAGAAAATAAGACTCCTTCTCCTCAAACAGGATCCAAGAGTCTGTATGAATTATTTACCCTACTTAAAATTCTCTGCACCAAAACACATGTCAACCTTGCAGCTGATGAGCTGTTTTCTCAGTCAGGTATGAGACCAGAAATTTCTGCTCAAAGGGGAGCTTCTTTAGTTCTCGCTTACAACGCTCCCCAAGACATGATGTACCCATAATGAAGCTGCCGAGGCTCTGGATGAAGTGAATTTAAGATGAATACGGGAAGAGGAAATGTCTGAGCAAAATAAGGAGAGGAGGGGAAGGAGAAGGATGCATAGGTTTGCTATAGATTTTTGATTTATATTAGTCATTTTCACACAGTTTTACTTTGTGTTGTGATGTTTAATGATTTGTGATAATTACAAAGAGACTACAGTTTCTGTAAGAATGAATCTGCTGTATTAAAAACTTTGTACAATATTGCATTGCAAATTATGCTGAAATTACATGAGCCAGCTGTTGGTAATTTTCTTGTGTAAACCTGTTACTCTCGCTTGTTATGAAATATGGAGCTGCTGACAACTGCACAAGTCATGTTCAACAGCAGCAACAGTAACAACTTGGGACATTAAGTCGTGCACACTTTTTTTGCAGAAGGACAAAGATTGAATCTGAGGGGTACAATTTGTTAAGATAATGTGACACAAAGCAGGAATAACAGAACAGCATTTGGTTTGAAGATGCATTTCTCTGTTGGTCATTGTGGTAAATTTGATGTGGCAGCTGAGGGGACTACTTGGAGTTATCATTCATTTCTGAGGAAAAAAATTTAGAGCGACATTTTTTCTGCTGCTCTGGCTGCAGTAATTCCTTTTTTTTTTTTAAAAAAGTGCTTCAACATGAAAAACATCTCCATAGATGAGGAAACCAAAACTGAAACTGATCATTGAATTAACTGTTTTTGAGGTATCTTCTTAAAAAAAATGAGAGTAAAATTGGGCAGCATGGTGATGAAGTGGTTAGCACTGTCACTTCAGAGCTACGAATGGAGGCCTTTCTGTGTGGAGGTCACATGTTCTTCCCAAATCTGTGTGTGTTTTCCCCTGGTGCTCTGGCTGCTCCTCCTACAATCCAAAGACAAACTAGCAAAGTTATTTGGTGACTAAAAATAAAGCTCAGATGTGAAATTTGAGTATAAATGCTTATTTGTCTGTATATGCCAAGTAAAAGCTGTTAATCTAATCTATTGATCTTCAGAGTAGTTTAGAATAGTTTACTTCAGTAAAACTATTCAAGACTGTTCGTGTCTTAGAGGACTTTAAACAACATACACTTGATTATATTACATTTTTCTCTGTTAGGGAAACTCATAAGTTATATTGGTAACAGCTAGTTCATGCACTAATATCATTCATGCAGGATACAGTTCATACTGTGACTAGATTTAGCAGGACACCCCATTGTGTTTTATATGTTTAGCAATGAAAATATGAGTCTAATGTGAGGTGATGGAATAAGTGCTAGAATATTAAAGAATGTGTTCAGACTACAAAACAAAATGCATGTGTCAGTTTATAAGCTGGTGAAATGATATCATGCCACAAAGCCCTTGTATCCAAACTGACAATTTCCTTTTTTATTGCACCCTTTGCACAGGCCTGTCACTGATTATTAATTATAGATATGCAACTGCCTTTCTTAGTGCAGCCATATTGGAATTAACAACAAAAGATAACGAAACTCAGACAATTAAAGGTGCAATAAGCAACACAAGGCCACATGGCTTTGAGTAGGCTGAGACTTACCTGGCATTACCAGAATAACACAGAGAGGTATAGATAATATAAACTCCATGGGGGCTACAGAACTAAAAGCTGCTTCACCAAACACATTAAAGCAAAAAATTCCATGTACAGCTGAATACAATGAGGTGAAAGTTCTCTGCATTTAACCCATCCAGTAGAAGCAGTGGGCAGCCACACACCCACTCTAGCTCCAAGCCAGAGCTGTGGTCAAGAGCCCTGACAGGAAAATTAACTATGTTTTTTGGTGGTGGGGGATATTGGACCCCCTATGGGAAACAAACAGGGAGAGCATACAAAGTCCACACAGAAAGACTCTGCTCCAGGGGGAACTGTACACAAACAAACACACATACACACATACACACAGGGCCAGACAACATGGTGGTTGTTGCAATTCTCATCTGGGTAGTGACTTACAACAATCAGCGGGTTTGCTGTTCTCACTTGTCCCTGTGCCTGGTACGTGGCAAAGCACTCCACAGTCCGCTCAAGGTTTAACTTCTCATTCATAATACAAGCCGTCCACTCAGCCTCTTGTGTCCCACTGAGCTCCTCCAACAATTTGAAACGGTAAGCTGAACGAGCACTCTGCAGTCACAACAGGGATTTTCACAAACAGCAGCACAAACACACCACTGGAGGCAGAAGTTTCTCAGTTAATGTAGGAATCATTCTTAGAGTATCCACCATGACGATGACAGCAATACCCAGCATGCATCTGTCAAACATTATGGATGTTTGATTTTGGGTTGCTCAGCTTGCTTGGTGTGCATAGTGTCTCTACCAAGGTAATGCTAATCTTAGCCATAATTAAGTCATCCTTAATTCTACTGAATTATTGAGGATTTTTACACTGTTCATAAACCGTTAGGGCACGCACCCCTCGCCCGCCCTGACAGTCCACCAGAGAATAACACCTCATCTGAGACACACCGGCAGCTACCTCCCCGTTGCAGCTGCTGATTAATCACCTTTCTTTTGTTCCATTCTCACATGGTTTATGACTTTCCATAAGTTTTTATTTTTACTCAAAAAATGTGACTTGAAACGGAGCAAAGTTCAATACTTGGCCAAAAAATGAATTAATAAATCAATATTTTGTCAGATTGAATTAATGGGTCACAAACAGCACAAGGAGACCACTTTTTGTTTCTGCATCAAACTAACAAACACAATCATATTTTTTAGTGTGACTGCAGCGGGTTATAACCTTTAGAAAAAGTACTTTTTTATTTCCAAATTAAAATCTTTATTTTACAGCTGACCAAGCAGTTTTTGTGCCCACACATAAGCAAAGCTTAACAATAACATACATGTATTTTTAAGAGTAGAAAATGTGTCTGTGTGGTTCTAAAGGGCATAGACCAACAAGGTTTGTCTTTTAACTTGAAGAACCTATAGGAAGCAATGAAGTTATGTTCAGAAGTAATAATAGGAAGCAGAATCATGTATAATGAAAAACAAATGGGGTATCTATCATAAATAACAATGGAAGAGGTTAGTTTTATTGAAACTTATTGGTTTCAATACAACAACATGTTAACAACATTCCCATATTCTCTCAATTCTGAATTGGCATAAACCTCTGCAAAGCAGAGAAAAAGGATATTATCTCCACTTCACAGTGGATCAGTCTGCGTTTGGCATGCATGCATGTAGCCTCATCGTCACAGAACAACAAACACAGTCAGACTTCTCTGACTGTAAAACGACTGTGTGCGTAGCTGCAGAGGTGAAAGTCTGTTCAAGATTCTGGATAACATGTGGCATCACAACAAAAAGCATTGAATGCATACTGTTTCAAATGAAAACATTTGTTCAGCAGCAATATATCATATAAACCAGGAGATACTTTTATCAAAACAACTTTAACTTTAGAAATGTTCTTCTTCCCTGACCTGTGTGAGTCATAAAAATGAAACATAGTGTTCTAACGATTCAGCAAGTCTGAAAAAAAAAAAAACTATCACCTTGAGTGTTTTAATGGCTTGACCTGCTGAGTGATAAGAATGTACAGAAGTTATTGTACCGCAGCTGTCATTTGCTTTTCAGCTGCAGGGAGAAGAGAACTGGATGAGAGAGTAGATGAAATGAAATGAAGAGGTAAAAAATAGAGAAAAAAACAAAAGTATGTAATTATTTCAAAAGGCAGAAAAAAGAAACAACAAAAAAATTCAGCAATCTTTTTTTTGGATTAAGCTGAGAGAAAACCTTACTGTGCAGGCACAAAAACAAAGATGACTCGGGTGCAAAACAGGGTCGTACTGATGAAGGGATGATTGGTGTAATTCTGAGCGACAGGAAATGGAGAGCTGCCTTCATCTGGACACTGGCGATTTAATCAGAGCTGAGTGAAAGGCTGGAGAGAGGCAGCCAGCTAAATGAGTGAAAGGTGCAGACACACAGATACACAAGTGTGCAAAGTACACACTCAGGAAGGCACACACACACACATATATATACACTTGTGCTGTTGCCCCTAGTCAGAGGAGAATAAACTCCAAATGCCGCCTGGTGCAGTGAAAGCTGATCCTGTTTTTCACTGAGCAGCTGGAGCTGCAGGTCTGCTGGGACCAAAACACACACTCTCCATTCACACCTCATACCACCTGCACCAGGTAAGTCTGCCTCACTGTAGTCTGGAATTGCATCACTTTTTCAGCAATAATGTGTATGTTCAGTCATTCAAAATACTTCTTGAGACTAAATAAATACAATGTTAATGTGTTTTTTTTAATTGAGGAAATACCCCTTTTCCTGCCAGCTGGGTGTCCAGTTTCTCTGGTGTGTTGGTGTCTGTGTTTGATTGACAGCTGCTTGCAGGCTCAACCAGGAAAACCAGAGAAAAAGTAAATAAATTCACAGCTAAGCAGACAGCATGTTGTGACTAGTGGTACAAAGTAGAAGCCTTCTAGCTAATTGGCTATCTAGGCTTTAAACTCACTGTAGTCACCTAGTGCTCTTTACCTAGATGAATGTTCTTTTTCCCCGCTTAACAGGCAGTGCTAAGCAAGTTACTTCCAAAATGTAATTTATTAGATATTACCAGTTACTTTCATGTGAAAAAGACAAGTTGCTTTACAATATTACTGTCTGTGAAAAGTAGTCAGTTACTAACTAACTTCACTAACTTTTACATTACTTTCACAAGTTCAAGTTAACTGAGGTTTATTACAAATCTATTTGGAAGCAGCAGTGTAAAGCCTGATGAAGACTCTCTTGTATTTACAAGCTGAACAGAACACTTTCCGGGATATAAAGCGCACCTTTCTATAATGTGTTTGTCCTTTTTCCTGAGAATCAAAGTAATGCGTGTATAACCAGTTAAAGAATACTAATTCCTAACTCTGCTACAGTCATTTTGCAATCAATATGAAAATTCAGGGGGGCATTTTTTTCTGTCGCACTGGCAGAAGTTGCATTTCATTGATAAATTCTTGAGAAAAAAAACATCTGATAGCACTTTAGTCCAGTAATGTGTAACAACCTGATATAATGATATTACTATAATTTTATTAGTAAAGCATTATATTACTCTGTTCCTGCCTACAAGTAATACATTACTGTAATGCATTACTCTCAACATTGTCAATAAGATATGACACGGGACAGGATGTGTTTTAGTCTGTTACTTAAAGAATGATGTTGTATGAAGTCTGTAGGTCTTGTGTAGCAGGATGCTGTTTGTCTAGCCTTCGTCTGGATTTTGTTGCCCACACACTTAGAAAGATAAAATAAACACATCGTCCATCCAAAATCCCTGCACGACAACACAAAAATCCTGGAAAATTACACTTGTAAATGTACAGAGAGACCTTTCAAACAACCACTCTCACCAAACCAGCATCAAATATCAGTAATACTGTATAGTAGAAAACAATTGTGGTTATCAATTCTGTCTTTGTCAAATGGGTCACTCTAAGCAGATGATTATTTGAACTGATTACTTTTTTCTTTATTTATTTACATTGTAATTGAAATTTGTATATTTAATGCATGAATATAAAGTAACAAAAATGTCATCTTCACTATTCACTGAACTCTGTAGTTTTGAAACATAGTAAACCCCAGGTGTTTCAAAAGCTTTTCAATCAATAAATGAATGAATGAAATTATTGTGTAACGAGGCAGTTTAAGCTCCTCTTGACCGGGTCGACTCAATCACAATTGTTTTCTCCAAAGCACATTCATTTTCTTTCTGCACCTGTTGTGGCCTGTTTCTCTGTGTTAACACAAAGTAATCTGTGCTTCACCAAGTTGCTCTGCTGAATCTCATTGTTTTATTACTAAAAGTTTGTTGGAAGTTTAGAGGCAACTACCTTTTTTATTGAGGGAAAAGGATGTTTTTCCTGTCAGAGTGCACACAGCACCAGCCTCAGGTAGCCAGATGGAAGCAGGTGTGCCTAAATTCCTGTGGCTTTAAATTTTAATCCATACATATTTTCATGTATAAAAGACCCAAAATCAACTGCAAACTTAGTTGTATTACTATTAACACTTTAGAAACAGCATAACAATGGGAATAATTCTGTCCCATATATTATAAGCATTTAGTCACTGAATTTCTGGCCTTCTCATTAGCTGGGTTGAGCTTTCCCTCCAACCTCCACAAACAAATACGACTGTTTGGGTTACAGCTCTGTCATGCTATGCACACACATACAGTAACCTACAGTAAGGAAACTTCAAAGCCACACAGCTTTCTGCCTCCCTGCAACATTCTTTCACATCGAACTTATTACCAGAAAAAGCCTAGACATTGACTCTGCTCATTAAAGCCAGAGAATATAGACTATTGTGACTGCTTTTCCCCTTTTTCCCCAAGATTATTAGGTAATTCTAGTGAAAATTAAAAGGACATATTTATGCAGTGTGTCATCACAACTATCAAAACTGATTTTTACGCACCATGATCTGCAAGTACAATGATGTGTGTGAGGACAAAGTGATTTTAAATGAATGGCCTCTCTTTTCTCATCAGTTCCCTGAGTGTCAGTTTCTTTTCATAATCTCTGTCCTTTGTCATGTCATTTCATGTCTTAATTTTATTCAAACACTCAAAACAACATTGTCAGATGTTTTTTCTATAAGGTAAGCCAAATGAATGTGTATTAGTGTGTTATGTCACTACCAAACTGCCAAAAAAAAATGGATTCATGCAAAAACAAAGGATGCGTTGAAAAATGAAAAATTGCAAGGCGCTTACCAAGTTGAAGGCTCAGAAATTAATTTTCGAACTTGACGTGGAGAACATGCCAGAACACATAAGACTCAGCTGATTTACAATGCTACAGCAAGGTTCAGTCCAATTCAATCCCAGATTCAATCTGTTGCAGCAGATGAATTTTTCATTCTAGACGAACCCAGCCACTGGACCAGAGTGTGAGCAGAATATGTGTGAAAAGGAAATTGCTGATGAAGATCAAAAAAAATCGTTTAAATCACCTCAGCTGAGAGACACCTTTGACAGATGAGGCTGGAATACCACTGACTCTAATTTTCCTATTAAGGTGTTATTTGATCTTTCAAGGCTTCCTGCAAGTAAACAGGTAATGTGATGTTAAAAAGTCAAACTCTGCTGATCTATAGTATTGCTCTAAATGGACTGAAATAAAAGTTAAGTGAAAGTTATGTGCAAATTAGTGAATTTTGCTCCCTACCTGTACTTGCTGTACACAAAAGCAAATACATGTGTCATTAGACCTGTGAATTTGCACTCTCTCTTGCATAATGTCTGCTTATAGGCTCCTGCCTCCCAAAACCCTGCTGGCTTTAAATGATATGTAGAATATGTTTGCAGAAAAATTCCCAAAAATATGCAAAAATAAATGCCTTTCCCCCTGGTGATGAGTTCTTTTTCAAAATAAAATACCTAGGAATGGAAAAAGAAAGTATCCCTCCTGATTCAAAATAAAGCCAAAAAAAAGGGGAAGTTTTACAGAACTGATGTATGTTTCTCTCAAAGATGGTAAACAAACTGACTGCTCAAAATTTTTTCCTTTAGCTCCAACAAATAAATGGCAAACACAAAGCAGCATAAGCTCTCCTTTATTTCATTGCTGTATTTCTTTGCATTGTGTCTGTGTCCTTTTCTTATTTGCTTCAGTTTTCAGTTCACAGGAAAAATGTACTTTGCTGTGTTTCGTGTTAGGCTATAAATATATTACAAAAAAGGAGAAACTTACACAACACAATTTTTCTTAGATTTTCACCCCAAGAGAAGCTCAGCAAACAGTGAAACCATTTCAATGCAAATTTGGCTAATCTGCTACATATTCCCAAAACAGAGGTCACATGCTATATCCAACTCTTTGATAAATTTAAAATGTAAAAGATGTATGCAGAACAGGTAATTTGACGACAGGCTGTGTTAGACTGATTGGCACTTGATCAATGTAAAAAAAAACATCCTCTAACAATAAAACTCTATAACAACACACAAGTGATTGCAAATTTACAGACTTATGAATGTCAGGAGCACCAAATTGCAAAGTTTGGCAAAGTTTGGCAATACAACTAACTGTGTTTAGAATTTTAAGGAAAGACCAAGGCCCGCACTGAAAAAAGTCTCAAAAAGCGAGGTGTGTTCCTGTTACAGAGGTCCAGAATGAAGTGCATTATATTAAAAACCCCACACAGGAGTTTGAGGGCATAAAACTGGAAGTTTTCTACCTAAAGTCCTATAGCTGTAGGAACAACCAGGTGCTTTTGGGCCTAAAGGAGGTTTTGCTGGAGAAAAATAGTTGGTAGCAATCCTGTGTTATATGCTGAACCTGCATGACACCAACCAGGTGCCTGAACGCTGCACACAGCACAGGAACCTTCACCAAGTGAACCTCTGAGGCCATGTATTATTCTCATCTCTGCTGAGATGGACTGACTGGCAGCTCTTACTGAAAGCAGCCTGCAATAAGAAGAAACTGTCTTGAAAAGGCAAACTTTTTTTTATGTCTACTTGAGGACTTGTGAAAAGATGTCAAAAAAAAAAGATCTGTGCAGCAGGTATTCACTTTTACAGCCTTCTTTACCTCACCAGACCCATTGTTACCAGGGAAGGGAAGAAATGTAGGCATAAATCACCTGGTTTGGCTTCCAGAGATCTGACTACATGTATCCTGCCTGAATTTAGATAATAAAGTGTGCATTAATTATCTTCAAACCTGTAGATTTTCAGTTTGCTTCTGTTTTATGGACAAAAAATGTCAATTTATCATTAATTGCTTATGACTTTCTAGAAAAAAATTAACAAGTAAACATCCACTCTGATTATTGTCTAGTGGGTCGTTTCTTCGTGAAAACCTTTGTCTTGTCATACTTTAGGGGACACACATTCTTTGTGAAATCTCTTAGTGAAACCCCCTTAGTGTAGTCCTGTCCCCCCTTTGTCCTGTGTTATATGCTTCATGTTGTGTTCTCTATATACTGTATGTTCTCCTCCTCTCTCTTTCCCTTAAGGGGCAGATTGTTAACCAGAGAAAAATCTATCCAAGGCGCTCTCTTAATGATGTAAAAAAATGGCTTTTTTGTTATGGTATGATCATGTTAGACCTTGAAAACACACTCTTACGTGTTTCAACATCAAGCCTTCGTCAGGGACTTAAACTGATCTGTTCAACTTCCTTTTTTGTATTTTTAAGGTCTAACATGAACATGCTGTGACTACAAAAGCATTTTAGCATTTTTAGAGAGAGTGCCATGGAGTCTCTTTGTGTTTTTTAAGTCTCAGTTAATCCCCATTCACAGAGCACCTCAAACAGACTGACTTTGAGTCCAAGGAGCATACTTTTTCCTGCATTTTTTTATATTAAAAAAAATCTACAATTTTTTAAATGTGTTCATACACTATAAAAGTAAATGTAAATCTGTCTCTGTGAACCAGTTTCTATTGCTTTTCTCTGATAAAGAAAGCAATAGAACACAGTCTTACATCCAAAATCCTTGGCTCATGATGTTGCCATACTTCAAGAAATCCACTTGAATGAGCTTGAATCACAGAAATTAAGGCAAAGAAAGGGAGAACAAGCATTTTCTTTTGTAACTGCAAGGGATGTTAGTTCTTGTTTTTAATCCGGCTCTTTGGATTGAAACAAAAAAAGTGAAATATGGAGCTTCCATAATACTTTTTGTTTGGGTAGGAATATTTATTATTATTAAGGGACTAAAGATCAGACAAAAGTTGAGAATTTTTTGTTTTAAAGAAATTAAATTTCTGGTCATTGGTTAGATGTTATAGGAGGCCTCTAAAGTTTCCAGTTAAGGCTGAGTTCTCAGTTACATTATAGCCAAGAACGCAGAGAAATGATCAAAAAAACAGACTTTGGTGGCTGAACTTAAGTAATTAACCAAATAGTAGCGTATGAGGGACTATAAGACATTAAAATTAAAGAAAGTACCACTCAATAGAACTGATTTTGCAAGCTATATTGCATATAGAAACATCTTTTGCACTGTGCAGACCTTTTATTTGAGAGTGGTGACAAAGGAGGACAAAAACAAATAGAGATATTTTATATCTGCCACATAAAAAAGACAAGTGCCCTCTAACATTTACACCTATTCAAATACCTTGAGGGACCTTCAAAAGTATTATTCACCAATCTGATGTAAAAACAGCTCAAACAGGGTTTATGATTGTATGGAATAGTTTCTCTGCCTGTTGTAAAGACAACATTTTCAGAAAGAGATGTCATTGCATCTGAGATCATGTCTGCAAACAAGATTAATCACCAAGGAAGGATCATTACAGCACTGACTTTTATAAATGTTTTCTAGATGAGGCCTACTGATTCATATCCTCACTTTACTATACAATAACATTATTGTCATTCAGCCATGCTGCACAGGAGGAGTTCTTTTGTGTTTTTTTCTCTGTTGCCAAAACCACACAAAGACAATTTGCACATGAATGATGTTCCTCCACTTATTACATAATGATTTTAGGATGTGTGCAGAGTGAAAGCAATCTTGAGAGAAATGGTGTCATTTTGTTATTCATATAGATCAAGGAGGGGTTTCTTGCTCACCTGGAGTAACATGACGAGACTCTTTCATATGATGTCAAGAGTGTAACAGCTCAGAGCAACAGTGAGGTCGACTCTGAGAGCATGACTAACAGGCAGACAGGTAAAGAGAAAAGTTCATGTTTATTTGAATCTGTAAACAGACGGGGGTCAAAGCCAGGTAAGCCGTCCGAACAGGCAGACTCATTCAGGAAGAGTTTAGGCTGAAAATCAGGCAGGCAGAATCAGTCTGGCAGAATCAGTCAGGCAGAACAAGGTCTTGAAAGTGAGGGTGAATGGAAGCCAAATAACCTGACAAAGACAGAGTGGAAAAGGGTTGGTTTACTGTGCAAGATCAATTGGGAACAGGTGCGCAGGTGGTAGAGGACAGGTCAGGTAATGAGAAGGGCGGGAACGGGAAAGGGGGGGGGGGGGGTTAACACCAGGGCAGGTGGGAGTGACTGGATTTAAAGTGACAGGAGAGTTATTATAAGGCAGGGGAAACAGCAGGGAAGTGAATGGACATTTGGAACTTGCTGAAGTCATGATGAAGAAGAGTGGAATCAGTTAAGTTAAACACTGAATGCAAAACCAAAAGTCTAGCAAGAACTTGTGACTTAAAAACATTTAATCAGTTATTAATTTTGACGAAACAGTTTTCATCATTTACACAGACAGCAGCCACCAGTCAACGACATTCCATTCAGTGACCTTATATTCTAATTTACGGTTTTAGACTTCAGATGTATCAATATGTGATCACATTGTTTTATACCCGCTAAGGTTATTAGAGGGTTATTAAATTACAGGAGATACCTGGTATGTCAAAGATAATTCTTGTTGAAGTAAAAGCATTTGCAAATGGAGTCACCAGGAAGAGAATGAAAAGGGCAGAGAAGGCCTTAAAAAACTGAAAAAGTTTATTTTAAACAAGAAACACTTGAGATTTTGTCCATTAGAATTACATTTGTGAACTGTGATTTTATATGGATTTATTTTTACATTTAAATTCTCATCAAAATGTTTGTGTGCACTGAAAAGAACCCCATTTTTTTTGGAGTAATTTGTATTCAAATTACAAAATACATTTTTGAGTCCTGCTGTGTGTGTTTACCAGTGATGAGACCTTTTTTGACTGCATGGTCCTCATGGGTCTCATTTTACCACCTTTGATAAATAAGTTTTCTTTGAATATATTTTACATCAGTTTTGTCAGTAGTTATTACACACTCTTTGTGTTTTGACCAGCGTGGTGTGGAAGACATGCTGATAGAAGAAATTTTATTTCTTTTGTGTCATGTGTGTTTGTACTTTGCAAAAATTGCCCTGACAAATGAAAAAAAAAATTAAAACAGAAACTATAAAACATAGATAAGTGTTCCACAGTGAAAACACATTACTTAAGTCCCTATTAAGACAAATACAAGCAAAATTTACAACATCATGCAAGGTTTTTATCAGTTTTCTAAAACAAGTGGGTTTGCTAAAAAAAGAATTAAAGACCAAAGTCTTTTCAACATCCAACATTTTAACATGTCAGAGTAAGAAAACCACAGGTGGAGAAATGAAAAAAGCATATAGTTATTCATATGTATAACAAATGTAAAACAAATGCTATAATATATATATATGTTATAATATAACCTGAAAATATGTCATTTTATTCAAGTTAACGGTTCGTTTCATTTTGTCACCCTTTGCTAATGTCCAGTGTACACCAGTCAGAGAGTAAAGAGGAAACTCAGTAAACATGACATTAATAACATGAATAAGACTCTAACACTTCTGCCTGAGTCAGTCAGATAGATTTTCCTCAGCGGTGGTGGCTGTTTAACAATGAAATGGCCAAATGCACAATTCCATGCTACTATCGACATAAACAAGCTACTATTTTTGTTTGCATTGTTTTGATAGGGAGACATCTAGTGGCATAAATGACATATTGTGCATTTAATGTTTGTAATTCTTTGTAGGCGGTTGTGTTTTAGTTAATTGTTTTGGCCAAACAAGTGTGCTCAGGGGGCAGTGACAGTTCATCAAGTGCTAAAGCTGAATATTAATTCACTGATAGTCTGGATGCTGCCCTGCTAACGCTGCAGCAATCCTCATTAAGACGAGACAGACACTGAAAGGTGCTTGTGTATGGAGAGCCTTTCTAGTAACCGAGCACGTCTTCTGTGGAGAGGAAGGGATGGAGCAGAACAAATGGTGAAACATTTGAGTGGTGTGATGAAATAGCAAGTTTGCTACCAGAAATATACACAGAGTTTCAGCGGCTGAAGAGCCCACAGAGGGACGGACAGGAGCTAATAACTAATTATGCCCAGCTTCTGGAGTGAGCAGGAAGACACTGTGGGAGGACATCTGGTTGGCAGGTAGGAAAAACAAAGGGCCTGAGAAGGTATAAAAAACTTCTTAACAAGATTATGTAAGAAAATGCATGTTCCTTTAATTTGGCTTTATACCTAATATGTAAAAAAAATATGTGTAAAACTTTGTTACACTAACATTTTGCATTAGGAAAACAGTGTCCTGTTATGTCTAACAGACCTCAAGAACCTCAACTGTGACTGTATTTCAAGAGTTTGGCTAATTCTCTATGATCTTTTTAAGTGAGCTTGTTTATAATCAAAGTAAGTACTGGTGTCTATTAGCAAGTTGGGTTTGTTAGACCGTTGTGGTGGAAAATAAAAGGTTAACTCAAACAGTAAATTAAAAAAAAACTATAGTTCATGTGACTTGTTTTAAACCTGTTCACAATGGTCTTTTTTTAAATGTACAAATCTTTTTCAATTTGTCCAGCAGAGTGATAAAAGTCATGCTCATTTAACCTTTGCTAATAAGGAGGGAGCAGAAATGAAAGGCAGTCAGACAGAGACCATCAATGAACAGAGAAGAGTTGAGGAATAAAGTAATAGAGTGAGAATGAGGGGTCTGCTGTGCAAAGGCAGATACAGTAATGCTTCATCAAAGGACAGTCATGGGAAAACCAAAGGAGGAACAAAAAATAAAAGAGCGCCTCCACCTTCGATCTTCTTATTTTCTGACTGGTTCACATACTGTAAGTGTTTTAAAACCTGCTACTTAAATGATTTCATCTGTAGAATTTGCTCAAAGGATCATCAGAATGACACCATAAAGTGGGCATAATTACAGCTGACTGATAATGACAAATTGGCTTGAATTTCCAAGAGGAAATGGATGTGAGGAGAAAATTTGGGTACAGCAAGTGAGATAACCCACAGATGGCGGGATTAAAATGAAGCTGCAGAAGTGCTTCAATTTCAGCACATTTCCTGCATAAACTTGAGTTGCTGAGCTCTTATTAGAAATCCAGAAAACATCCTAATTAAAACACTTTTTGTTGGCTTAGAAGTTTAAGACACTTATCATTTCTCACACTTAAACTTCTCCAAGGAGTTCTGATTTTGAATGCTATGAAAACTAAACATGTTGTGCTCCTGCAACAAAAGTCACTCTGTGTTTTGATCAGGACTATGCTCATTGCCCTGCTGTTACAAAATGATATTTACTGGTAGGTGCACAAGAGCCTCTGCAAGTTTCGTCAACAAAAAATAAAGAACTTTATGTGGTTTTAAGACTTAAGATGCCAAACATAAACAGCAATGTTGATGCTTCCAGTCCAGCTGGTAACATTTGTTGGATATCTCTTCTTCATATCAGACGCTCTCTCATAAAAGAAAAAAATGGCCCCTAATTAATGATTTAATCGACTGTGAAACATGCTCAGTGTTCCATGATGGTACATTCAGCCTTTTTTAAATGTTTCTCTCATACAGCAGTTTACAGATTTTATGTTTAAGACACCTTCAAGAAAAAAATAAGTTTGGCGGTTAGGAGGACGCCACATTCAAAACTCCCATTATGAAATGGCTAACTAAAGGCGATGTAAATGAAGTAATATCTATAAGGCAGCACTGCTGGACTACTTAGTCATTTTAATCACGTCTGCTGCTCTTCATTTGATATTAGTGCTTCCCATGAAACCGGGAAGTTCCCATGAAATTAGGTCTGAAAAAAAAAGATCCCTGAGGATAAATGATCTGCTAAAAGAACATTACACGTCCCGATATATGTCTCTGAGCTAATAACTACTTGGATCCACAAACCAAGAATCCCATTCAGTGTCCCATTTACGCTCCTCCTGCCTCCCTATCTTTGTGACTGGGAGAAATTTTAATGCCTCTATTGACAAAAAAAGATATTTGACTAATTTGTCACACCCAATTCAATGTATGACTCTATCCTACAGTGCATATCTTGTAGATATACTTTAATGTCACAGATGAAACCCCTCAGCCACTTGGTCCTGACTTAAGAAGCTCACTCTCTACATAGACAAACCATTATGCCTCAGTGTTTAACATCTCCAAGCTTTTCTGCACAATTGGCACCATTTTATTATCAAAAAGACACCAAAACCAAAATGTCCTATGAAAAACTATCCCAACACAGGCCACATTCAAATTCAGATGAATATTAATCACCTCTCTGCTTTGCAAACTGTTTCATTCACTTTTACACTAATAACCTTCGATAAGTATTGTGGATTTTATCGATGGCACTTGAGCAGCAGTAAGTGTTTTTCAAAAAAATTACTCGTCTTTGAAAATGAGAGTGCTTCAACAGGAACAGGAGAGGTAGGATTTTGGCCTGAACTGTACTCTTTAACAAATAAAACAACCCTTGTAAGCCTTTTAAGTCTTAAAATGGTGTCTTCAATTAGTGGTTAACATGATTAACTGCAGAAAATACACAAATAACAGAGACTGAAAATATATTTCTTAACATGACATTTATTGTGAAAAACAAATTTGAAAGAGACACCATATGACAGAATCTGAACCTGATAAGTCCTGTTTGAGTGTGTGTGTCTGTGTGTGCTCATACACAATTGGCAATGCAAACAGGTTAGAGTGTGCTTTGCAAACATGGACATGGGAATTTTTTGCATTTTTGGATGGTTTTATTGTCTGTAGGGATATAGAGCTGGAACCTTCCTTCTGAAATCTTTTCCTTTTCTTCCTTGTCTTCTTTGTCCCTGTTGGGGGGGAGGAAGCTGGATGCTGCTGGGTTCTCACCATGCTGGCAGTGGCTGGTGTGCAGGGGAAGGTGCTGGCCTCATTGAATTAGGAGAATCATCATTTGTTCCAGGGCCAGGAGGGCCCTTTTGATGGACAATGCTCTGCTCAGTGGCCTATTCATTGTGTTCACAGAGTTAAAATGAGAGCAAGTCACGGGGGCCATGTGAAGATATGATACATTGTTTAGTCAAAAAGTGTGGTTAATGTTGGGGGATTGGGTCATAAGATTGAGAAAGGGCAGAGGAGGTGGATTAAGAGTGGTGATGGATGGGTGGAGGGTTACACACAAATTGAAAACTGGTAATCTGCAATTTTACATGTTCAGATGCCTAATATGGGGGATATATGGATATATATGGGGAGGATATTATGAGACCTTGACACAATCAGATGCAAAACACAACAGCTGTGGTTTAGTAAAGTTGTAAATCAGTCAGATGTGGATTAAGAACAGATAAAAGAAGGATAAATAATAGAACTGTGCTGTACCAGGTCCTTTTCTCAGGTCCTAAACTCTAAAGAGAAATAAAAATCCTCCTCATTCTCAGATGGACTTTTAAAGATAGCTTAGTATCACTGTCCTTGAATAAATAACAGGCATTGTGAGGCTCTGAATGCGCTTATACTCGCAAACTTTAGTCACTGCTTACAGGTAAGAATTTTTGACCCTTTGTTCAAGACCACAGGTAGAGAATTTGTAATAAATAATTAAATAAAAAAAAGAAAGAACAGTACACACAAACTGTTTCAGGGAATGAAACAAATTGGGCGTCCATGCAAGACGGTTCACATAACTAAGTGTATTTTACTTAACTACAAAAAAAGCGGAATGTAAATACAGATTGCAGCCAAATCAAACCAGGTGGAAGTCATGGGAGAGAGTCAGCAGCAACGGATCCAGGAGGGTTTTTTTTTTTTGTAACTCACTTTTTATTGTTTTGAACAACAATACAGAACACAAACAGTAGAAAATGAGAATAAAATATGTTAAACAAAATAAAAATAATAATAACATACCATCTAATAAATAAATAAAGTT
>JAPZDV010000011.1:8894668-8929748 GCA_029814665.1 Acanthurus lineatus | reverse complement strand
GGACTGAGGCGTGGGTGCGCCGCGCTGCGCTGGACTGCGCCATTCACGAAAATTGCAAAATGCGCTGGACACACCCCGTTGGCGCGGCGTAGGCACAGGGCAGGTGCGCCCCGCCTGCGCCTGGTCTACGAAAATAGAGCCCAATGTATTAAAGTTTTATTCATGTAACTTTTAGTCATGCTTCCCCAATCTGTTCTCACTCTCTGATTGGTGTTACCCTGGAAAAGGTAACAAAATGAATTGACCATAACTTTTAACAAAGTTAAAGATTTCTCTAAGTTCGAACACGTTGAGAACATTTCAGATAATGTAAGAACACAGCTCAACAATATATCAAAGATATTGTCATTTTTACACATTTAATTGTGGAAACAATAAATAACAAAGGTTCAGCTAGAATCAACACTACTGCATCGTACAACTCCAATCACTGCGTAAAGCAACAAGGTGTATGAAGCCTTTTGGAGCTCCAGAGACAGTTGCACTGCACTCCACTAAAAAATTCCCTCATATGAATCTATGAGGGCTTCAGATTGGGTTAAATATATTATCTGGCGACCCAAAAGACATGCAGTTTTGTCTCTGTTCTATATTTCCAACTTTAGCGGACTAAATCCAAATCATGGCTCTAGTATTTTACTCCTCGATTCTCTTTGCCTCTTAATAAGTTCAGAACTTGACAACTTTCAAATTCAGGTGTTTTTTTTCATAATCTTTCCCTTTTCATTTTTGCTGATAAACAACCCTCAAATCAAGTCCAACAGGACATCACCTAACAGCTAGACTACCTGGCTTCCTGAAACCAGCACCTCTCTTGCTGTTACTCTTTGCCTGCATGTGTGTTCTTGCTAGCACACATAGTACTTGTGTACTATAGTACTTTTTGTACACATAGTACTTCTCTTTGTATTAAAATACTACACCTATGACACTCTTAAGTCTTGCTAGTATTGAAGTGGAAGCTGTCCCAACACATTATCACCCCCTCAGACAAGTATGTCAAAGGTCTGTAGCCAGCAGGGAGTGGATTCTGAGAATGTGCAACAACAGTAGAGCCAACATTTATGCTTTTTTCACCAGCTGCTGTTGGTTGGTTCTTGGATCACAGCAGGTGGATCACTCCATGTCAAATCAGACAGAATTCAGTGAATATCCTGCACCATCTCTGATTTTGTTCAGTTTTTATATATATGTTAATAGTTACCAAAAAATTAAGTTTTGTAAAATATTTTGCTGAACTTAAAAAAAAATCCTATTTTTTACCCCAGGGATTTTTATTTTCAATTCTTAAAATATCTTAGCTGGGAAGCCATATTTAAGGTTTGGTTTCTCTATAAATACTCATCCCAAACATGTGAATGTTCATTTCACTGAAGATGCAGTCAAGATTGTTTTCAACAGATATGAATGACTGACAGTTGACACTGACTCAAAGATTTGCCAAATTGTTAATGATTGCCTCTTGACAATGAGAAAGAGTACAAATATTCAAACTATGGTAACACTGTGACTCCAGAAAGTTCATGTAAATGTATATGCATGGAAACAGCTACATTTCCTGCTAAAAACACAGTCTTTGACTCTTTTTGTGACTAACATGCTCAACTTCTCAACAACTTAAGCATGTTTGGAATATCTCCTGATTAAGTGACATACCTTCACTGTACAGTTTACCAGAATGTGGAGGTACTAGAACATTTTGTTACTCCTACACCTCTGCATACTAGTTGTTGAGGGCGTTCAAGTCCACATATCCGTTTTAGTATGTCAAAATAAAAAAAACTGGAACACTGGTTTGCCAAACTAGCTATATTTTGTTTTCTGTTTATGTTTGTTAAAAGTCGGCATGAAAACAGCCAATACTTGTAATTTTAGCAAGAAATATAGTTGTTCCCAAATTTATGTGTTATAAGGAACTTTTTAGAGCCTCAATAGCACCTTCATTTTAAAATTCTGCACATTTCAAAAGTCAATGATTAACATTCTTGTAACTGTTAGAGCCTTTCAATTACTCAGATCTGTTTGAAACAATTTTGACTGTGTCCTGGGTGATACAATAACACCGGGAGTAATATTTCTGTATTTCAGTAATATTTCTAATATACCGAAAACTAGATATGGCTTCCCACCGAAAACATTTTTAAGTGAATGAAAAAAATCCCAGGTATAAAAATGATAAAATTCACATAATTTACCCAAATATTTTGCAGAACTTAATTTTTAGTCTCAGTGAAACATATTAATGAAGACTGAAGAAAATCTGAGATGTTGCAACAACAAATTCCCTGAATTTTATCTGACTGGACATAGACTGTCCCAGGTATGTCATTAGAGTGCTCGTGAAGACACCCCCCTATATCAGATACTCCATTAAATTCCCCAAAACTCTTAGCTTCTTCAAAAATTAAAATGTCATAATTAAATGTTACATCAAAGAATATGTATTAAAAAGAAGATAATAGATATACCCATGCAAAAACCGTATATGCAGGTACAGGATCTGTTGGTTACAGCCAGTACTTAGCATATAGAGGATCAATGAAACAGAATCAACAATATAAATATTTTCTCCCCCATAACTGTGTTAGAGACTTGCTTAAAGAAATTTACATAAATTTCTTTTTTTTTTCCCCACACTGTTCACATGCTTTACTCACCTGACTGAAGTCTGCAGGCAGCATCCAGAAAAGGAGTAAACACAGCAAAGCAAATATCATCATGTTTTCCCTCATCACTGCTGTCAGGAAGACAGTTTGTGACTGAAAGCAAACCAACAACAAGACAAACGTCACACTGCGAACCAGAAAGACATATATTAAAACACGGACATAATAAATTTGAAAACTGAGAAAATTTAAAATAATTTTAAAAAATTTGTTGATGCTTGAAGGTTGATTTGAATGTTCAACTCACCAGTCTTTAAAATGAGAAGGTACTACACCAAGCGAATGCCTCGTGCCAAAGGTTGAGATCAGACAACTGGTCCTCAGCAGGTGTTCTAGTGGGACTTATGTTTTACTATGTATACAGGCCACCTCTTCTTTGTGGTCACAAGTCATATATATATTGCAAATGCAGTCCTATGTATGTGGGCGGGCTGTGTGAGTGGCCCTATGTTTATTTTAACTATCTTCGAAATCCAGTGTGCTAAAACTTTGACAGAGAGGTATTGTCTTAAATGATCCATCTTTTGACTTAAACTAATTTAAAAAAATTGTTGAATCAAGAAAAAGTAAAGTGTGTGTTCATTGAGTTTGATCCTGTAGAATTTTGGATTCACAGAGGTCAAACAGTAAGGATGAAAGTATAAAAACAACCATTCCATCACCATTCAGTGGATGACTTAGCTTTCAGAGAGACAATTTACTCTAATAAGTACTCTAATTCTTGAATTAAAAGGTTATCAAAAGTCCACTTTCTTCATTGGAAAGAGTGTTCATTCTGCACCATGCACCCTGAATTTCTTTTATTCAACAATCTGCACACAAATACCAAGATTTTTTTATATTTTTTATTTTTATTTCCTTTATTTATTTCTTAAATGTTTTTTTCACAACCTACATCATTGACTATGTCATTATTTATTTCAGCATCAGAACAGATGTGTGTTCTTAACATACTGATATACAAAACGTCATAAACATCAATGACACACTTGAACCCAAACACTCTTCATGACCTGCAGATGCACCAAGAAATTGATATTAAATTACTTGCTTACTTTAGAATCTTATTATTAATAAATACCATGACATATTTTAATACTATATACTACATGCACATTCCCAAACAGGCAACACATGGACAGTTCATCTTTGATAAACACTCCTGACAGAAATGTTGTAACTTAGATTCATCATATCATGAAACTCCTAACTGGCTTGTATCAGATGTGTGCGTGCTGATGGCTGGACACACACTGCCAGGTACTAGACAAGAGCACGGTCATCATCTTATATGCAAATTTAAACCAGTCAATCAGCAAACTGCTACAGAAATGCAGACAGCTGTTGCATTGTTCGCAGTTTGTGCATTGTTACTAGCTTACATTACAACTGTCACAGCTGTTGTGTAATACACTGATGCAGTAAACAGAAGTTTAAAATTTAAGTCTGCAAGGAGCTTTTTGTTGTATTAAATTGTTTTTGTATTCTATCCATACATACCTTAAATCTAGAAACCATGATGTGAACAAAATAAAATTTTATATTTCTCAGATATCAATAGGGATAGGTGAGTTAAACATAAACATAAGCTAATTGCCTTACATTAAAAAACAAGTTGTAAACTGTCAGTGGTAAGGCAATAGTTAAACATCCATCCGTACATCTGTCTGCCATCCATCCATCTGTCTGTTCGTCCATCTGTTTACTCAATATGCACATGGTTACAGGAGAGGAGGAAGAAGTGACAATAACATTTTTTAAGAACAGTGAGTCAACGTCATTAGATGTACAGGAAGGTCATATGAATGCCATGTTAAAAATGTATTTACAAAATCTTGACTCAGGTTTCATATTAAAGAAAATAATCTGCACATCCTGGTTACGACAAACATAGTGTAGCATGAACAGAAAACACACAAACAGGTTGCATCACTGCTTTTTTCTCTGCATCCTTAGGGCAAAGAATTCAGTACATTTTGACCCAAGAGTTTTTTCTGTGATGGGTTTGAACATTTAGTCAACTGAACTCGACATTGTAAAATCTGAAAATTATAATTAAATCATGTTTTTACTGTATTCCCCAACTACAATACAGAAAAAAGTTAACAGAACTTAAACAGAACAGATTAAGATTCAAAGGTCAGGACTGAATCACTTATGATGAAGCCAGAAATCAACATTTTTTTTTTTTTTTATCATGACAGTTTTTAAATATTTAAAATAATTTTCTGTCACAAATAAAATGCCTCAGTCTAAAAAATGTAAAAGTTCAACATAACTCAACATCTTAGGTTAGTGGGTTATTTAACAAATATTGACAATATTTATAGTCAGCTTCATCTCCAGGATGGAGGCATATGCTTTAGTAACACCTAACATAAACATATTGAACCTAAGTACTAAATAAAAATGATAATTTCTTCTTCACTCAACAAACTTAATGACCTTCAACCAGCTGCACTAAAAATGTACTTGCCCAATCAGTTGAAAAGTAGTATCAAACTTCTCAAAGTAATCATCCGGTGTAAGATAAGAAAAGTCTTTATGGTCACATAATAAATGAGAGGCAGCAAAGTCTTACCTTTACAACTCTGCAGGCGTAGAGTACAATAAGACATCTGCTCCAGACCACATGAACATTCAAATCAAGTCTGGCGGCTCTGGGGTAACAATGCCAAGAGCTTGATTTGACTATCTGTGCAGACAGACAGTTTTTTGTTGGCTGTTCGTTAGTTTTGCATGTCCGAGTGTCAGACATAAAGTGATCACTTGTTATTTTCCTTTTCCTGGATGTCCACTGGATTACATGACCAAAAGCCCAATTTGTTTATTTGTAAGAGATTCTTCATTAGACATCTACATGATCTTGTCTTAAGAATCAAAAGGAAAAAACCAGAAGCATTTTCTTTTTGTTTTCTTTTTAAAAATATTATCAAAATTTTGATAGTTTTCTTTAAATAACAGACTTAGATGACTATGTCATTTGTTTTGTCTCTGTCATTCGGGTAACAAACAAAGTCCTCTTTAAAGAAACTGCTTTCTTGTCTTAGCAGTACCATGCCAATGAATGCACAGTTGAGCTCAAGCTCATTTAATTATTTTTATCAGGTTAAAACTTTTTTTCTCAGTTATTCATTGATTTAATATTTTTATGTTGTCTGAAACGTTCACAATGACTCAAGTTAAGAACAATAGTCTCTCTTCTCGTAACTCACATGATTTGCATGGGAAGTGATCCAGATATACTCCACTGTGTAATCATTTAACAGACACAGAGCACAGCCATGGCTCTGCATGCAAAGTGCTGGAGGTGTCAGCCAGACAAATACTAGAGATATTTGAACAGTATACTATAATGTGTACATTGAGTGGAATATTGTTAGTCTATATGGCATCTTCCCCATCTGCTGTGAAAAGTACTATGGACATAAAAAAAAAAAGTTTATAGGTTATGTATTTTCTGGCATGTGGCGACAAACAATATGAAAAAGTTACTTTCAATATACAAAGTGATTAAGGTCACATTGTAGATATACATGCAGCTATTGTTTTCTTGTTTGTATTTTGTTTTCTACTTTGCACTGTATGTGTCACATTGAAAAAAATATATGCAAAACATTAGAAAATGTAAAATGCTCAATGTATTTTTGTGTTTGGAATTAAAAGTTAAAGGTGCCCTGTGGAGTTTATAGAGTGTTAGTCACCAAATGTGGTTGCGTGTCATGGAGCTCTATAAGAAACATGTTTTACATGGCATTCCTTTTAAAATGTCTGTAAAGCTACTTTGAGAATTCTGAATTCTGCATTGTTTATATCCACGTTAACTAGTTATCGGTCCTCTTCTTCATTTCCTTTGCTCCATTTTTGAAACTTTATCGGCAAACGTCAATCATTAGAATAGTGTGAATCAGTTGGGAGGAGCATTTACAGTGCACCTGTATGCAAGAGTACATGCACATTAAGCCTCCCACAGGTGCAGGAGACAAACTGTTTGGAGACCTTGTTTCAAAAAAAACCAAAACAAAACTGCTCCATGAATCAACTAGAGGTCAAATGCTCCACGGGGAACTCCGTAGCCATTATCAGTTGATCAGCAAATAAGTGACCAACTGATAAGTACACAACTGAGCAGTGTTCTTTAAATAATAGGGGGTAGTCCTTAGAACAATAAGCTTGAGTTTACTGCAGACACAGATATGGATAGATAGAGGGGATAAAGTGATACAGGAAAGTGTAGAATGCCAATGTAACTCAGTTCTACTAAAATAAAAAACTCAAGGCTCAAGATTTACACTGGGGATCAATTATTTTAACATAAAACTGAAAATATCCCAGACATCACCAGGGATCTGTGAGGTAAATATGATTTTTTGTCAGTGAGATGAATTCACTGACTGAATAAATATACCCTAACCTGCTGGTAGACAGACAGTGATCAAACATCCATCCACCCATCCACCCATCCATTCTCTACAGCCTGCAGGGTCACCATGGCTGCCATTGATCCCAGGAGACAGAGGACAGAAGGTGGGGCACAGCCTTAAAACTGGTTTTTAGACATTCAGCCATTACTGGACGTTCTTTGATACAAAAAAAATGTAGTTGCAAAGAGGACAGACAAGCAATGAGACAAGAATTAACACATAAGATACAATTAATCTAATACATACACTAAGGTTTTTATTTTCCCAAATTAATTGATTACTGTTGTCACTGGTTTTGTTTTAGTTTTTAGTTTTAGAATTGTTTTCATTTCCAAGATGAGAAGGATCAAAAAACAAACATTTGGTTACAAGCAACAGATTTGATGTGACTTTTACTAAAACTCCCAATGCACTGCAGATTCTCTAACTCAATAATGTTGTTTAAAAGAAAAAAAAGTTTGAAACTGGAAACTCAAAACGTAAAGGCAAAATCCAACACAAGTAATTTCGTTTTTGTTAGTTAAGTCAAGGTTTTGAGTTCATCCAATTGAACGTTTTTGCTTTTGTTAACTTACCACACTCTCCACTATCTCAGATCTGTGGGCTGGATAAATCCACCAGAACTATTCAACATACAAAGAAACCCTCTCCTCTAACACTGCCTGATAATGCAAATAGAAGGAAGGGAGGAGAACAGCAGGTGACTGGAGGCATAGAACATTTTCATTTGTGTTCTTTGATACATTATATCAATCCCCTCCCCAAGTCTTACCTTTCATATTATCTTTGGTCAGTTTTGAAATGAAGGAGAAGAAACAAATTCTACCTACAGCAGTTTTTATTTCACTATTCACAACACTAATCACAGTGACATTATTCAACCAGCATCAACAGCATGGGTGGGCTAATGTCTCATCTGTAGCTACTGTCAGCACACTGTAATCATAAATATACAGATTTTACTCTTTTATTAATAATATGAGAGTTTATGACTGATATTTATCTTTATAAGTGATAGGAATAAAATAGAATTTGACAAAAGAGTCAAATTTGTAAAACTAAATTTTTTTATACAACATTTGGTCTTTTGTTGGGACTGTTGCTCTTTTTTTTGGATACGTATCATATCATCGTATTCAACAATTACTATTTAACACTACATATTTGACCTAAAACAGAGCCAATCTAGATGTTTAACTATTACTTAAATGTGAAAATCTGATCAAATAGTATTTAAAAATTCAGCTTTTTCTCATTACAGATTAGGCATGATTAAAGTGATTCCAAAAGGGTTAGTGTTAGTGTGCAAAGAAGCTATGCATCCAGATCAGGACTCCAGCATGTCTAAGAGATAAAACCCACTGAAAAGTTGGGGCCTTAACCATGATGCCGCCATATGTATGTCCTCAACACTTATCCCACTTAACAGTGTTGCCAACACTGCAACACTTTGTGTAGAGTGCATGCAAAGCACAGTGGGAGGGCCTTTTACCACCTGCTTGTAGGGTTGGTAGAATCACTCGCAGAGCCAACCTGAAGGGGGTGTCTTGGATAGGGCCTCAGCAACTTTGCCTTCATTAAAAAAAACACCAAAAACATTGTTGGATGTGCCAGATGGGGGCGTTGTGGTCCACATAACATGCCAACGCACTTACCTTTTCGGCAAAGCAGGTGGAGCTTTGTCACTGTCTCCTGTCTGGATTAGGTAAACAACCATTCACATCTGACTGCACCATTCTGGACTTCAGCAAAACAGAAAACTGATAGTTTGGTCTGTGAATGCATCACCAGCTACTGTGCTGACACAGCAGCTGCCAAATGGATACTGCGCTTATTTCTGCTCATGGCTCACACAAAAACTATAATCAAGGAGAAAGACACATTAAAACAGCATCCATAAAACTTCAAACATTAAATAAGACAATCCTCTTTTGGTACAGTTTTTTTTTATCATACACAATAATTGATTATGAATTAATTAATTATTAATTGATTAATCCATTAATTAATTGATTAATAATCACAAACACAAAAACCTCACAAATTTGAAAAAACAGAAAACAAAAAAGCTTTAAAAACATATACTGAGTCATCATATATACAATATAGTAATGAAAAAAATCTATACATTAACAGAGCTTGTTTCTATAGAGATATTAAGTACGCCGTCTTTCCTTCTTTCTTGTGCATGAGCATAATTTCAGCCAACTGCAGAAAAATCCACAGTGACCAGAATTGGTGATGTCCTGCCAAGCACTGTCATCTCCATTTTAATTCCCCCTAATTAGCTGGGTTTGACAGCTATGTTAATATGGAGCTCCTAAAAGACCTGCGTCCAAGGATTATTCATTGACCCTCTAATCAATCAAGAAGCCATAATAGCAGCCAACATTTAACACTGTATTATCAAGAGAATGAGCTGAAGCCATAATAATTTATGTGTTGGATCTTACCACATGGGGTGCAGCCTTTAGTTTGTATGTGTGTGTTTGTGTGTGTGTGGGTGTGTGTGTGCGGGTGTGTTTGTGAGGGTGAGTAACATTCATGCAGATGCATCCTTTCAAATTTCAATGGCTTCCATTACTGGTAATCACAGTTATTGTAAAACACAATACCTACATTTGGGCTCCTAGTATCTTCTGAATATGGGATACATTCATAACTCAGTCTGTGATCTTTGAATTCAGTATTCATAGTTAACAAATAACTTTAATGGCTGAGTTTTTGCCAATTTCCGTTTATATGAAATTATTGTGAAAAATGACCAGCATGTTTAGTGTCTGAGCAGTGCCTTTAGAGGAATGGTGTGACATTTTTGGGACAGTTAGAGTAGAATATTGATTCATTCACATCTCTGTATGCTAATCACGAAGATAGAGAAATTAGCCTAGCTTTTTGTAAAATACTGGCAGCAGGTGAAAACCAGTCAGCCTGGCTGTTTCCAAAGACTGCAACTGCTTGCTTGAACCTCAAAGCTAAAGCATTTGCCTCTGTAATGGCTTGTTCAGTGCTGGACGACTGGGCAGTCACTGCACCAGGCTACGAAACACTTATAGCATCATACTCCCAAAAATTCCACTAACTGATGTTTTCTAGATTTCACTTTTTGTAAAGATTAAAAGAATGGGATTTTAGAATTGCTGTTTTTTTTCTTTTAAAATAGACAAAATGCCAGGCTAGCTGTTTTCCCTGTATCCACTATTCAATTTCATGTTTAAAGTTAAAGTGGTTTGAAATATTCTCTTTAGCTCTCAGCAAGGCAGCAAATTAGTTATGTTTTTTTGTTTGTTTTTTATGTTATTTCTTTAAAATATGACAGAATTACATACTAAAACTTGAACACAGGTTTCTTAAATATTTTCCTGTTCATGACTGTCATCGTTATTTAATATGCCCAGTTTGACTGACACATTGATATACTTCTAATATCTGATGATGAGTAAAAATGCCTACTTTTCTTTAAACCACTGAATGTGTGTATCTGTAGAGGTGAAAATGTGTCTATGATCCCCCACAGCTGACAGATGGACTGCTTTGTATCCATTTGTTTACATTCATCTATCAAAGTTTTATCATATTTATCCTTATCTCCTACAGTAAAAGAGGTTAAGATGGCTGTAAGCAAGCATAAGCATCATCACTGTAGGGGGGTGTTTAGGAACTGCTTGGTATTAATGGTGACATACTGCCATTTGTTGTAGTTTTCTCAGAGTAAGTGGTTTCAAGAAAGCAGCATGTAGCTCTCAAGCAGTAACACACTGTAAAATCAGCACAGTAAGTTTTAAAGAAAGAAAGAAAGAAAATTCCATCTATATATCTGCACTCTGTAGACGTGGAAGTATGAAGTCAAGCGACAACTTGTACAGAACCTTTGAGAAAATGGCTCCATTAATGTGCGGGACACGTGGCATGAAAGCCCTTGGAACAGGCCTGTCAGTGACCACTGCTGGTGAAGTGGCGGCACAGAGAAGTGTTTGGGTCTATGACTGAATAAGTGTTTATCTCCCTGTGTACATACTAATCAAGGGCGTACAGTACTGCAAGCATATCAGCCATTTAGGCTTTTTAATCTCCTCAGCTCCACATAACAGGTTGATTAGGGTCACCGGATGAGAGATTTATGCCCTGTGCGCCTGAGCAAGTGATAAAACGTGACCATGTGTATATTACGTTGACCAATAGCAAAAATCACCTTGGTGAGGTTCTCATGGGGAATGAAGAAACAAGTGGAGGTGGGGATGAAAACATAGAACATGGAAAATTCAATACCACAGAAAGAACTCTAGTCATTTTTTGAGGTTTTTGGTGGATATAAACACAGATGAGAATCTGTCTTCTCCTGACATATTCAGTAGAAAATATGGCGGCCGTGAAGGGCCAACTGTGCTGCAAATTAGGAAAACAAATCAAAATAAACAAAACATGAACAAATTAGGAAAACATCTTGGTTAATTTATCAACAAGTGTGCAGAATTTAGAAAACACATGCAAAGTACAACAACAAGGGACGTATTATTTCAATCTTTGTCATAAAGCCACTTGGTGACAGTTCTGAAAGTAATGTCAGCTAAAATATCCAGCTAATAGCTCATTCTATCTGTGTGTAAGTTATTTTGTCAGAGCAAAGAGGACATGTTGTCGAGCTGACAAGGCTTTTTTCTTAATTTGCTTGTGTTTTGGGTATTTTGATTTGTTTTCCTAGTTTGCAGTGCAGTTGGCACTTCTTGGCCACCATAAAAAAAACTCCTCACAACTTTTGTAATTTATCAAAATCACACCTCTATTTTTGGAAGGAAAATAGCGACAAAAAGAAAAAGTGTTAGGAAAAAACAAAATGAACAAGAAAGAGTTTAGAGGTGCAAGGAAAGAATGCAAATCGGAAACAGCTTCCTGAGCGTATAGAAGTTGCGTGAGATGTAAAGAGAAGGAAGAATTTTCGTGGGTGCATATGTGTGTTTATCCCTGAGTTTGTATGTGCTGGCCCATGGGGTCTCTAATGCTGTTCATTAGCAGGCTGAGTTGTGTCAAGATGCTGAAGCAGACTGCCAAAGCCTTGAGCCCTTGGTGTAAAGCTGCCTGCGTGGAGATGACATCCCTCCCAGAGGACTGGGCCTAGCTGTCTGTTACAGAGCATGGCAGACACAGAGCCCAGTCAATTAAACAGCAACACTACCCACATCACAGCTGCACCACAGGAAATACTAGTAAACAAGGCACCGCACACCCCCTGTACAGAACAGATGACACAGATCTCAGGAGTAGGTACACTCCTGAAGAGGCAAACACACACTGATTTTTGTAATTACTCTCGTACAAACAAACTATAGATTATTTCACCTCTTCTGGCTCGGATGATTGGTTTGTCAACAGTCCTCCCTACTTTTCCTAACCTTCTAAATTCAATGACCTTCAGAAGTTTGATGGCTGTGCTGGATCTGGAGGGTGAGACAGTACTTTATTAAGATCTAGGAAATTGAGCTGCAAATTTTATGAACCAATGGGTGACCGGGATTGGAGATTTGGGAGATGTGTATCCAGGACGCACAGCATGATGGATCTGTTTCAAGTGACACCCGGGCCCAAGAGGACTTATGAACTGTGAGTTAGGGTGTGATTAGATGGTGCTCATTATTTTGGAATGAGACATTGAACATATTTCAATTGTACTTCTGCATGTAGTTATGCAGATATTTTAATAATTAATGTGTGTATGCATTAAACTGGGATATGGCTCCTATTTATGTGCTGTTCGTGATTTCTTACACAACAAAGAAGATGAAAAGCAAATTTCCACTGGGGGTTTAGTGGAGACTGACAAACACGTACACTATATGTTGCAATTTAAAATAAAAGACAGGTTTACTGGCAATGTCAAATTACAATCCAGCACCTCAAGGCAACAGCAATATTACATCAGCAATCAAGTCAACCACATTTAATGCACCCTGTCTGCATACAAAGAGAACATAAACAAAAGGAACAAACGTCCAAACACATACACAGCCTGTTTCCTTTTGTAATGTCTCCTCTGATCCATTTTTCTAAAGGGAAGCTAAACGTATTTGCATTTAAATTACATCCCATCTCATTGGTGACTGACTGGAGATGGAGAAGCTAAAAAGAAAAAAAGCCCTTTTTAACCATTTTAGGTATTGGAAAGTTATAAAATGTGCACAATTTCCTTGAGGTTTACTTCCACTACAACATGAGCTCCTGCACTGAGTAATACATGCACACTACCTGGACACAGATCCCTATTTTTTTCAGCACCTGTTTCAGCACCATAGCAACAGTGGTCCAGTCTCATCTCCTGGTATGCAGCTCATTGCATTATGAACGAGAATAAACCAAACCCTGTGGAGGTGGACGTGTCTTATATTGCTATTTAAAACAAGAGCTCTTAAATTTAAGGAGACAATGACAGCAGAATACTGTAAAAAACACAGTGATAGTGGTAAACTTATGACCATAGTAATTTGGGGTTATACAGACTAAATGGAAGTTGCAATCCTGATGGCTCATTTCCCTTGGGCTTTTTATATCTTGGCTTCTTCAGTGTCCTGTGGGAGGAATCATTTTTCGCCAATCACATGCTAAGCATTGTGCCGAGAACTAATCCCAGTCCAATTTATTCCATTTAGGTCAGAGAAGCAAGTAAAGAGAGCACCCTTAAATCTTCTGTCTGCATTTAGAAACGAATAAACTAATTAAAGGGCTGCAGAGGCTGTGGCCAGAAATTAGTGCAATGAACAGCCTCCAGTAACCTCGTTTCTGGCAGGCGTATCGATTCCTCATGTCGTCCGTGAGTTTTGTTTCATTTTATTACCCTGAAAAGCTAACACACGAGACTGAATGATCGAGAGAGTAAAAAGAAAGTCATAAAGCTGTACAGGCATGTTCATTTACTTTTTTTTTTGTCCTGCTCTTTCGGAGGCTTTATTAGCTTGTGATACAATCCTAGAAAAACTCATTTTCAATGTGGTGGGCAGTAAAGCATTCAGAAACAAAGAAAAAACAGACGAGGAAAATGGAGGAGAGAGAACTTGTAATTTATCACTCATATCTCCATATTGCAGGGTTATGAAGCCTGTAGGTGGTTTTGAATTCTCCCACTTGGCTAGAGATGTTTGCAGGGTTGTAAGCATGCAAAGAGGAAAAAAAAAACACTGTGTCTGGTATAGCTGTTATAAGAGGTTCTGCTTTTTAACTTTAATCTGCAAGTGTGTGCATAGCAACAGCCTTACCAGCCCATTCCTAATCCAAGTGTAGAATTGGGGCTTTGTCCTTGATTGTGCAATTCTTTATGGAGGTGAATGTTTTCACGGGTGTGGTAATACCAGTGTTTTTATTCTTGTTGGAAAAATGCATGAGATTGGGCAGGTAATAGAGATAAAAGAGTAATACAGCCAAAAATGGTATGATAAAACTTAAAAGGGAAATGAGAGGATGATACAGGAAAAGTAGGTCATAAAGGAGGAGAGGAATAAATGTTAAATGACATCTGCTTGTTAGGTCATTGACACAAACAGAGCTTTAGCAAAAAGACACACAAGGGAAAGACAAATGAGTTCCTGTTCTCTGTAACCCTGAGGAATATGCAAGAGGCAGAGACAGCAAATATTGAGAAATAAAGAGATTAACTGGTTATTACTCCCACTTTAAAGTATTTCCTAACTGCCAACTGGGAATGTGTCCAACATATCCTGTTTTGACAGTTTTTGCAACATAGTTACAAAAACTGCCCTTTAGAACAGCACACAAGAGTTTTCTGATTTGATGCCTCCATTGGCAAGATTACATGATATCAATCTCTATGGACAGCAGGTCTGAACTCAGAACCGCATCTTGTAGCCCACAGGGTTGAAGTAAAAGTTGATGTTTACTTGTTGTCAGAGAAGGCCAATTGTCAAAACCAGGCAGGCAGAGTGGAGGCAAACTTAGCCAAAGAGGCTCAGGCTGGTCAGCAGCAGGCAGACAGGCAGGCAGGCAGGTAGGCAGGCAGGCAGGCAGGGGGTCCAGCAGGAAGACCAAAGGCAGGCAGGCAGTAACAGAAGGACGGCTAATGGCCTGGATACACTGATTGCTTAAGTATGTGCATGTGTGAAGCTGAAGTGCTGCAGTGTCCACACACGCACACACACACACACACACACGCACACACACAAACACAGCTCTGTCGCTGTACATTAAGTTCACGCTTGATAACAGTCAGTAATAATGATGATGTGAGAGACAAAAAGAGAGAAGAGACCGCAAAAATGCTCATATTTTGATGTTGTATTTGTCCTGTCCCTTTCATATTTTACAGATATAGACAATGATACTGTACCGAAACGTCCTGCTGGTTTGATGTCTGTATGATGATCAACGGGCCATTTTTACTGGGAACCAATTCATCAAAAAGAAAAAATAAGCAAGACCTTGAATCTCAACATTTGTGCTGGAATAAAAAGCAAGACATTGTGTGATGCACACGTTGCTCATGTAGCCAGAATGTTCTGACTGTAAAGGCAGAAACAGAATAAACAGAATGGAATGTATGGAAACGGGCGGGTAAAGGCCCATGTTTTACTCAGCTGATGGGATAAGTTGTAACAGATGTGAGGGTGGGTGGGGGAGATTAGGTGATAGGAAATGATGGGCAAAGGGACTCACTGCAGGGCAGGAAGGAGTGGCTTTCTTTGCTCTTGGCAAAGCTTGCCTTCTTGACTGCTCATGTTACGATTATTCTCTTCATTTTTTAATTTAGGGCTCATCAGCCTTATTTTATGATTATGTGTTGCCCAGTCTGCCTCTGTCACCACCTCCAATAAGTTTATCAAAGTAGACTTCTGTTCACTTTGCTTTTCCTTGCATCCTGTGTCTGCATTTGGGTCCTCTTTCATGAACTGGGAGCATAACATTAACAACTAGGTGAGTTTTTTAGCAAGTTTTAATTACATTCAAAGTCAATACAAAGTTGCAAGGTTGGAATAAACAATCAGAGTGCAAAGCAGTTTACCAACAGGAGAGAAGTTCAACATTTATTTTTAAAAAAACTTTTGGGATTAAAAAGTGGATTTATCATCACCTTCCCCTCTAAAGCTGTCTGCTAGCAGCGAGCCACGGACTGCTGACCTTCACTGTCTTGTTTGCAATTATTCTTTCTGTTTATGTTGACTGCTGACTGGGGAGTAAAGGGATATATGTGCTTTACTTCATAAATGTACAGAAAAGATCGGGGAAAAATAAGAGATCGGAGGGAAACACAATGAATCAGAGTTACTGGTGAGTGCAAAGAAAAGTGCAAAGACACTCAGACCCATTTGGTCCCTTCTGTTACCTGCAAGCATGCAGCTAATGTACAGGTATTGTGTGTGTTGACATTACACACTCTAATTACACTTTTGAGTCATTACCTGAGTGGACACCAAACCAGTGTCTACAGTGTAATATTACGACAACAAAAAAACCCTGCAACTTGAATCAATAAAGTCATAATGAAAGAGAAATAGAGCAAAGGAATGTAGACATTTTTCAGGTTGTATGGAAGAGCGCTCCACACTGTCATACACTTGTGCAGTTATGTAAATGTGGCTTAAATTATTCTTTGCTGTAGAATTTCCCAACTATTTAGTACAAAGCCATGATGAAGATCCCTGCAGTGATGAATTCTGATGGTTTAATTTCTCTGTGCCTGCACTCTCCCGAACACTGCTCATTTAAGTCAATCTAGTCAATTGCTTTTTTATGTCAGAACCCCGAGAGGAACTTCTTAGCACAATCATTATCCCAAATAGAAATTCTATGACTCATTTTCTCCCTCCCCTTTTGTAATGATCAATGTCACTAGAGTCTCTTTTTTCCTTTCTTTTCTTTATTTTTCTAAATGATGGTCAGTGGCGAATTTTTTCTGCTCTTTTGATTCAAATGTAAGACACAGTAATTTCATTTATGTCTGAGAATGCTGTGATCCAAGCCTGCAGTCTCCAAGAACCACAGGACCAGGATTGCTATTAGCTTGTATGTACAACACTGGAGGTCACTTTTAGCTATGTAGCAATTCTATAGACTATGTTTAATTGACGCTAGTTACTCCAAAAACACAGATGAAGGCTGTAAGAAGACCATGTCATCTCAGTCTTATAAATACGCAGGATCAAAAATCTCATTTAGAAAGATGCAGCACCTGCCCAGCACTCTACAAACGTGCGTATAAAAGTGAGTGACTTAATATCTAAAGCAGAAGAATAAACAGAGAGAAAAATAAAAGCTAGTCCTCATTTTGGGAATCAGCCTGAGAACACTCAACAAGAAATTCAAACCTCCTTCAATCTCTAAAAACATAAATGCTTGTGTAAATGCATTTGCATGATTCTCAGTGTGTGTGCATGAGAAGCCTGAGGACCTGCTACCTGGCATCAGGTGTTTGGCTTTCAACAGTAATGCTAAAAACCCACCAGTATATCTGTTTTCACTGTTGACAATAACCAGTAAATCAGTGTAGAATTTGCCACCACATGTAACAGAGGCTCCTTAGATAAACAGTTACTTGTGTATAGACTTTAGAGTGAATTTCCTTGCTCCAGTGTGTCAGGGGCTGATGTAAAAAAAAACAAAAAACAAAAAAAAAAGAAAACAAACAACCCAATGATGGGCATTCATTTTTTTAACAAGTCATTTCCAAGGTCACATATTCTGCTTGCAGTCCAGTACTTTAGTCCCAGGACAGTTTTTTGTTGGTGCTGATGCTTTTCATAAATGGACCTTTGAATGTTCTACACAGTAATATCATGACAGAGAGAAGGTTTTTGTGTAATGTGTAATTTTGAACAATAAAATGTAGGAAAGGGGCTGATGTTTCAGTCCACAAATAACTATAATTGGGGTGAATAATAATCAAGCTTCACTGCAAAAGCTGACAGGAAAGGTGCATTAGCTCCAAACAAAGACTCCATACACAGCCTGCCTGGACGCTCCGCCTCTGAAATGCATCCTTTGGTGCAATTTGTGTTGGCCACTGGGGGCTTCTTTTATTGCAGTTCTGTATGTCCCATGTCATGATTAAGACTCTAAGACTGTAGGCATGTGTTTACAAATTTGTTGTGCCGTAGGGGACAGTGTTTCTGCAAATATTGCAGTTGGGGACATTTTCCATAACAGGACAAAATGAGCGAATTATGGCACAGTTTTGGCTCGGCAACTCTCGGGGACTGACGACAGAGAATTATAACCCAGGTGTTGGCTAATCTCTCTGTTGACAGCAGGTGCAGATAATGCTGTGGCACGGTTACAGTCAAGATGTAAACACAAATGTCTTAGTTTTTGTTATAAAAAATGAGGATGAAGACTTGCAAAAGGAGAAATGGGAAACTTTTATGTATAAGCAAAGAATTTCAAATGCAAGAGACATACCTGCTGTAGCTTTTCTCCAGAGCACTTCTTTTGTCATGAAAGTCATACTGAAGCCTGACCCTGTTAAATCTATTTATCCTGGAAACACAGAGAGAAGGAGCCAAGATGTCTGTTAGCTGATAAGTTTATTTCCTGCTCTCGTGTGCTGTCTGTGTCCAAACAAATCTGCAGTGTGCTACATCATGTTAGATAACGTTAGTCGACCAAGTTCCATGATGATTCATGTCAAATGCTGACAGGACATTTATATAGTTTGGGGCTGTTGAAGCAGAAACTGTTTATGTGGTTTGTGTGTTTAATGAGAGGAGTTGAAACAGCAGGTAAGAGGTGGAGAAATTTGTAGTGACAGAGGCTGAGACTATGTAGATTCAAGTCCAAGAACTACATGAAAGCAAAGGTGTAAAGTTACATTTAAGCAGATATAACTTTTTTATATACTCTGTGTCAGTTACTCTGTGAACCCAACCTGCTCGCTGACAAGTTTTCTTAAACAATCCCTGAGTTTCTCTCTCTCTCCTTTCTCCTCCCTTAGCGGCAGTTTGCCTTCCTGTTTACCCAATTAGTGTTAAAGCCAAATTAATTATATAGCCTCACATTGGAAGACAATTTTGAGACCTTGCCTGGATGTGCTACAACTCCAATTAATACCTAAACAATATTACAGTTACAACTTCATAGTCAATTATTTATCATAGCAACATCTTTGGCTTTGTTTTAGTTTTAGTACACACTGATGACGTGCTTTTAGATCAGTACAAAGCCTTTGCCACCATTCTTTGTTTACTAGACGCTGAGAGTTTATTTTATTACAATGGTGATGCAGACCATATCAGAAAAGCGACTGTTTGCAGCCCCCTATGAAAAGTGTTCCATGCACTTAAGTCAGTAATGTTCCCAGTGCACAAAGAGTCAATATTTACTTATTTTGCAGGTTTTCCCACCGTGATGGGCTGCATACATGCACAAATATCCATATCAGTTCTCCTTTACTTAATGAAGAGAAAACAGTGTAAAGATCATTAATATGCACTCACATTGACTACTGTCTCACAAGAACTAAGACTAACTGCAGCTAATATTTCTAATGCTCTGTCCTGTCAAGATCATATGTTAATGAGCATGCATGATAATGAATGTTGAAACCAAGTGTGTATATGACTCACAACAAAATAATGAGAGTACCCTGAGAAACAGGTTTGTACACGGGAAGTCAAGATTTGTGCAAATACCATCCCATTTTCTCCCTGTTTTTTGACAGATTCAAAATGTTTTCACTGTATAATTACAGGAGAATGTAATGACCACCTGCTTGGTAGCAGAGGTTACCTTTTGTACATAGCTTACCTTGACTCTGAGCCAGCTCCCACCAGCATTTTAATGTGGCCGGCTGCAGGATCAGGGCCCAGGGGTCATATCCACAGAACATCATGAGGCTTATAATAGGTCCCAACTTGCTGATGTGGAAGTAACTCTTAAAAAAAGGGAATGTAAGTGATAATTTTAAGACTCCTAAATTTTTGGATCAAGAGTATTTCACACAGCCACCAGTGCCAAAACCAGCATCTAAATCTGGAAGAAAGAAGTCAAGTCAAGAGGACTCCTAAGTCTCTAAAAACAAAGTAAAAACAATCCTAAAAGGCATTCTGCCTCACAATTGCTTCAACATTTTAGAAGCATTTACTAAACTTGGGCTTTACAAAGGTATTGCCCTTATTGAGAAGATATATTTTCAATAGTAGAACTAGTCAAGGATACAGTTACTTCACAATCAACAGAAACACCCCAATAACAAAGAAGATCAAGTTTGATTTAAGGTTTGATTTCGAAGGATGAGGTTTGATATTGAAGTTAGTGAGGACAAAAAATAGGAGCTTTTTGCATTTATTATAGACTTCTGCTTTCAATTTAATGTCATCAAGAGCCTTCACAGGTAGGTTGGCAACATAATAAAGACTTGTGGATAGATCCTGCAATGATAGTTACATGTTTTGATAACAAAATCACACTGTCATGCTGCTTCTGTCACCTGACAAATAAACACTCTGATGCTTGCCAATGTGCCACATTAAACTGTCCTATCAAACGGTCATCAGAAACTACTTTCAAACAGTCAGCCATCAATTTAAAATTGTCACAATATTAAATTTTTCTATTAACATATCAGCAAGTCATTCCATCTCATCTGTGACCCTGAATCTCCACCTGCTTATCCTCCATTTCCTCCATCATTAGTCTTCACTGAGGGAAAAAAAACACCTTTAAGGCACTTCCACTTTGACTTGTTGTTGCTCCTGATGTTTACTTTCTGGTTTTTGGCTGCCATCCAGACTAAGCTCAATACCAAACTGGACTAATTTAACACACTCACACACATGCACACAATGTTAAGGCAACCTCCAACAGAAAGGTCGAAAGTAAATGTCTGATATATAAGAACATGTGTAGTTACACAGTTATAGCGGACGACTTTCTAGGCAACCCATGGCAACTTTCTGTCCCATGATGCATCATACACACAGCAGCACATTAAATAAACAAACTAATGGTGACACACATGAACATGAAGAAGGATGGTTTCTGCCTAATTTACATGCAATACTAGTTGACAGAGCTGTGGCTGGTTTCAGGCTGCAGCAGACGTACACACGCCACAACAGCCTCTTTCACATTAGCAAGAAACAACAGATAAAGCAAAGCTAATTTTCTTGGCTTAAGAATTCTCACATTTCCTTGGTAAAGTTGGTCTCAGCAGCTATAGAATGGGTTACAAATAGGTTTTAAGGGAAAACTTTTCAGTGCTATTTTGGATTCCTTTAAGTGGTAAAATGTTATGTGAATACAGCCACAAAGTGAGATTTTAAGGTTCCACTGCCTGTGTTGACTCATGGCAACCCCAGAGAGGACATCACTGTGGCATGTGCTGTATTTCATGCCACAATTAGAGGAGAGCAACCTGCCATACCCTGCAATACAAATGAACAACCCAGAGGAAGAGAATCTTTTCACCCTGCAGATGTCAAGGATGGAAAAGCTGCTCTAGAGATATTTGCTGGAATGATTTCACAACACCTCCAACAGTCAAATAAAGACAAATCACTCACATTTCGGTTCCTTTTCTTCATGCTTTACAAATACAAATGCAACAATGAGTATTTTTATATTGTTTGAACTGATAAAATAATCCACTAAGTGAGATTCTAGCAATTTAATTTCAAAATCTGCACTTCTAATCTGACACATAATTTACACCTTTTCTCACCTGTTTTTTTTTTTACATCTTCTTTATCAGAAAAATGTACTGAAAATCTCATTAATCTGTGCGCCAGAGGTTAGATGTTCTTCTGGAAATACCTAGCCATGCTTTGTAAGGATGAGATTCAGTGTGCGTTTTAGACACACAATTACACTGGAAAATTTACAAAAATTTAAATTAGAAAAGAACCATCAGAGGCGGCGATACATAGTGCTAGGATGTAAACCTCTGAATCCCTTATATTGCAGTAGACAATATATCTTCACCATCATTGGCATCATCATCATCCTGTGATTGAGAGGAGCATTGTGTGTTCGTAAACTTAAAGCTACTATATTTAGTGATCTCTCTGGAGCATTAAGGACTTGCAGTTGCAAGTAATGGCGGCAGGGGGCTCAACAAGGGAGATAGTACCATCGCTGACTGTTGGGAGATGTGAAAAAACAAAAAATGAACACACACACTCACATCTAATGTAGGCACTTGTGTCCAGGGGGATGATAGTCTTAGAAGTGCTCCCTCCAGGGTGCCCTCAGCCACTGATGGCCCACTGTTATGGCTTAGGGCCAGCTCTTCTGGCTCTTTTTTTGCTTTTTGCTTCTGTCAGGTGTGAGGGTGGTAGCAATGGCCCCCCACCAGGTTTTTGGGCTTCTGCCTTCTTTCTGTTGACTGAACAGCACTCAAATGTTAATCTACCAAGCAGAATATATCAGGCAAGACAACATTTATGTGTGTTAAAGCAGCATTCTGTTGGATGGTAAAGCTACTACAGGTTGAAATAGCTGCTGAATGAACAATTAGACATACATAGTTTGTTCAACTAGGTTTGTTTGTTTGATTGTCTGTCAGTGGTGATATTAAAAACACCAGCTGATACATTAGACCTCAATGGTTCTGTCAAGAAGAAACATGAATAAAACTTTAAACCCTCATATGCTATCATCACATTGACATTTCTGTCTGAGTCAGATGGATTTTTTATTGGTAATTCTGACTGTTTAACAGTGAAGACAAAAACTCTGATCATCTCTCTCTACCCGAGGACATCATCAAATTATCTCTTGTTTTAATTATTTAAACTGAGAGACTCCTAGTAGCATAAAATGATATACTCAGTTAAAAATCCTGCCTTTTTTGGATAAATTGATGCAGAAAAAAATAAAAAACATGTGTGGACATGGCAGGTGCTTATTTAAATTTTCCAAGGCATATCACACTATTGGCCAATAACAATAGCCCTTTTTTGTTCTTCTGATGTTACAGAGTATGTCCTTGACATTCTCAGCCCTAAGTCCTGTTTACCAATCAAATATATGTAAAGTTGCATGGTATAGCTTAAAAAAACATTATTTAAAACATGAAATGCAGTAAATAGGTACCAAAAACTACTAACATGGTACATATAAAAGGCTACACTTTATTGAGTCAACTGTATACGGTAGAGAGTTGTTTTTCACCTGGGCTCTTTTTGAAATGTCCACATCACCGTTGCAACAGTATATCTCACTTTAGTCAATGAATAAATAAAGATCCCCAAGTGGTGGCACTTCAGTGCAGCAAAGACTCTCTTCTTCTTTTGGCCTTGTTTCACCTTTTTCTACTTCATCATGGTTCCCAATGCTTTCTCTCTGTATTCTGCTGGTCACTTCAGTTAGGTAAGAGGACAAAAGACATATGTTGTACTGGGGTTTTTGCCTTTGGTAAGGTTTTAATTTAGCAACTCTGCATAAATTTGTCTGAAAAAAATGGCACTGTGTATCTAAAAACAACACAAAGCTATAAAATGTCATTAAAAGTAATGGAGCTTCCAAACACCTGTTCTTGCATTTATAGCAAGTTTTTGTTTTAGTTAGTTGCTCTTCTGTTGAGTTGGTGTGAGGGATAGAAAAGATTCATTTGACAGCAGTGTTTACATGCTGTACCTTGCAAAGGTTTGATGATTCATTGATGCGGGTGGTTCGGGAAGTCTGGAGTTAATAAGGTAGACCTTAGACACAGCTTTTTGTTCAAGTAGTGGACACATCTAAAATTTTGGAGCCGGTCTTTTTTGGAGCCGTGGCAGAAACGCAAAATGAAGTGTTGATTTGCTCTTTGATTGTTTCATTGCCATTCTATGAAGATGCTTTCATGTATTCCTTTCATCTCACAGCAGTGGTCTTGCCAATTGAATCCCTTCCAGCATTTGAAAAATAAATTCCACCTTGAACATCAGAGAGTAGGTATCCAGTTTGAGATCTGTGGCTGGATTAGTACAGCATCTGCAGTAAAGCAGGGGTTACACTGAACTGTTGAAGAGGAGGCTGAGCACTGAGACGTAGGCCATGATGTATGCTCTCTCCCTCTTTGAGTAGTAACTTTGGCTTGTTACAGAAACAGCAAGATTTCTCATCCATGAAATGAAGTTGAGTCTCAAATGCAGGATGCTGCCCCTTGGGAATGGGTGAGGAGCTGAGACAACTGCAAAGACCTATGGGTAGAACACCTGGGTCTCTGTATTGACAGGAGCCAGTTGAGGTGTTTCAGGTATCTGATCATGATGCCCCATGGATTCTTCTCTCTGCAGGTTTGCCAGGCACATATAGCTAGAAGAAAGCCCTGGGGAAGGCCTTGAAAATGCAAGAGGAATTACATATCCAGTATCTAACCTAAGATGGCCTCAGGATCTTCCAGAAGGGTGGGGAGAGTAGTAGCGAGGAAGGACATCTGGGCCACTTTGCTCAGTCTGCAGTGACCCAGGCTTGGAAAAGCTGCAGAAAATAGATGAATCTAAACACAACACGGAATGCTAAATCACTTCCATTTGTTGCTGGTGGCAGCTGAATCACAAATATAATTTGACTCAACCCATTATCTTAATGCATTTTAGGTAGGGAGAAGTATTATAGCCTGGGTTATGTTTTCTTTAATATATAATAAAGAAAGAACATTTCTTCAGATGATTCACTGCCAGCAGCTGGAAATGGACGCAAAAGAGATGAAATACATTTTTGGATGAATAAATGCTTCTTTCTTTGCGAATACAGAGTCCACAAATGATTTTTTTTTAATCACTTACCGGACTCTCCTTGTCAGTATAATTAATACACAATTATGCATATCTTGCATTTCTGTACATTGGACTCATCCTGCAGAACATACTGCACACTGACTCTGCTTATGTGTTCATTCGCTCACAACTTTCATGGAGAATTGTCCATGAAATTCACCTCATTTCTTCAGCAGTTTCATTATACTTATCACAGATAGAGCAGTGCAGACTGTTTGCTTGGTCACCGAGCTGGCAAACTGCATTGGCAGCAAAAGGTAAGCAGAGCCTCTATCACAACACATCAATGAAGAACCTTCACATCGCCCGTATCAGTGGCTTGCTTGCCACTGTAAACCTGTCTGCAAAACCCAGATAACTAAAAACCCCTCTGTAGAAATACCTATAGTCCAAGTGCTCTTGGCTCCCATTCCCAACATACACTGCTGATGGACTGAAAATAGAAAAGTAATGATACAAGCAGAGTAAGAGAATTAAACTTTCAAAGACTGGTGACAGTGTTTTGAAAAAGCATTAAAAGTAATGGTCTTGCAATTCAGATGCACAGAAAAGCACATTTAAATGCTAGAGTTAGCATTGAAATTTATACCAATATACATGAATGTTACTGAGAACCTAAGAGTTATCTCATTAGGAATAATATGATAATAATAATAACTTGATTAATTTAACATGATATTAATTAAATTATCAAAGTTATCACAGATATTGCATTTTAAAATTCAAATAAATGTTCACAAACAACAAAAGATATAAAAATGTACTGAAAACTAGAAACTTGTTTTTTTTTAGGGAAACAGAAGTTGCAATAGTACATAATTCATAATAAAAACAAGGACACAAAAATGAACAACCCCAAGTACACCACCTGATGCAACCTTTAAAGAGTTCTGTTATTTGTTTTATGCTACTTTGTGCAGAACGCTAACAAAGTTTCTCTAAAGCATTCAACATTATATAATTCGCCTCTGTAGAAATATTAGTAATTTTGATTAAAGTTTCTTAAAGTTCAGGACATTTTCCATTAGCTGTGTACATAATTTTTCTTCTACCCTTCGTAAGATAAAGTCTATGATCAAGGCTTGCTGCGGGGGGGAACACCTCCGCTACAGAGAGATTAGTGGCGGTTGGCCCAGTGAGAAGATGAATCAGCTCTGTAGTGTGCTCTAGTGAAACTGCTGTTTGTCTGAGTGTGTGTGTGTGTAGGTGTGTGGGTGTGTGTGTGTGTGTGTGTGTGTGTGTGTAAAAGAGGACTACATTCATACAACAGCATCAAAGACAGCTTGAACACAGCATGCTGGGGACAACCCAAGAGGGACTTTGACTTTATCGGAGTGACTTGCAAAGATGTTGCTCTGAATGCAAATTTCATATTAGAGCTTTCTGTGTGTGTGTGTGGAGGGTTCGTTTTAAGTCAGAATTGAATGTATTGTGTGTTTCTGAAAGCAAAATGGATTTGCCCTCAATCGATTCCTTTTCTTTCAGCCGAGGACCAGTTTGTCCTCCCATAGTATGCATCTGTTACAACAACAACACAAACAGAAAGCTTCTCTTGCAGTTCAGTGCACACGTGGATGTACCAGGTAAGTGGCTATTAAGGCTGTCAACACATTACCCTGGTATTTAACACCCTTTTTGTTATAAATGCACCATTGTGCATATTCACTGCAGAGGTAGGGGGCCAATTTTCCTACCATTGCTGTAAAAGTGAGGGAGGTTAGCCAAAATTCACAATACAGCAATTGTAAATTAGCATCTGAAGCATCACAGTGTTTAATTTTAACATTTTTAGAATTGAGTTGTTCATTAGAAATGCTCTAAATCATTGTGTACAAAAGTGACAATGTGGATATTTTTGTATTGAGTCATTAAGGCAAAAATGGCAACCAGTTTAATTTTTAGCAAATATTGAAGGGTTAGTTGTTATGAGCAGATGTGTGACACTGATATTCCAGGTGAAGTAACAGGTGAGTTCAGAGAACAATCTGAGAGTGAGAAGCAACAGAGGAATACAACAACAAAAACGACAGAGGGAAAAACAGAGAAAGAGAGATCAGCAGCTGAGAACAAACAGACAATTTGTGCCCATGCAGAAAGAGTTCAGTGGGTGACGAGAGAGAATCTGAGCATGCAGATTTGTTTGTCAGTGTGTAACATCATAACACAATGCTTTGTGATTGTGAGCGTGCAAAATGTTTTGGAGCATGTTAAATTATCCTGTCGGATTATCTTTTTAACTCTTCATGCTGTGACACTGCACATGAAATGCAACATTACTGTAGCTTCATCTTTATGTACCTCTTTGCATATTTTTGCTCGTTTTTTGTTTCTATATGTGCTGTCATTTTAGATTGTAAAAATCTTTTTTAGCTAAACATGTTTTAAGCGCTAAGCTCGTCTTGCTGGTTCACAGTCATCTGATTATCATCTGCCAAAACATGTAGCCCTCATCCTCTTCATCAGTCATTTAGTATGTAAACCTACCTATAACTATGATAATCAGTTCTTGCAACGTTAGCTTAGGTGTGCAGCTTTTATCCTGTTTGTGTGCATGTTTGTTCCCCTTTTGGGCTTGTCAATGCCTACCTGTTACTAAAATGTACTACCTGAAACTGTACAGATATGTTAGGTATTTTTTTTGGCTTTTTAGTCAATTATGTTTTCATATGCTGTGTCATTAATAGATTTTTTAAATTTTTTATCCCAGAATCGAAGATTTATGTCATTTAAGTCATTTCTTTACTTCTCTTCCACCAAAACCAAAAGTTGGTTCCCAAAGTAATTATCAGATTCTACTGACCATTGTGGATGAACTTCTGTTGATGATTTGTCCTTTATTGCAATGGTTCCGCTCAAAACTAGTGGAAACATGGACTGGTTTGCTAGAAAGCACCAAGGTTTCAAGAATCCTGAATGGAACCAGTTCAACCACAGTTATGCCAGGCTCACACTACAGGATTTTAAAGATCTTGAAAGTGTAGTATCTTACACTATAGCCTTATTTGGTTAGGTATGTTTGGACACCTGTTTAACCTAAAGAGTAGATAAATTGGTAACACTGGGGTCACTTCTTGACCTAAGACCTTTTAAGGCATGGTTCAAGTAGTGGTCAACAACTAAATATTTCGGTCAGTAAGCCGAATTGCCTTTTTTGTGTATAATGAGGACTATGTAAGTCCTACATCAGTGAGACCTTTGAGATGTACGGGAGGAGACTCATTCTGGCTCAGAGTCTTCTCTCAGGCAAACCGGGATGCCTGATCGACGCTGGACTTCTTTGTAATAAACTTTTTTTTATGCAATCAAGCCAGTGTCACCGGAGTTTCCTTCGTCATCCATCCAGCATCGCAACTTAAGATACTACAAAAGAAAATGACGACTACATTGGTCTGAAACTAGTGATGACATTTGTGTTCCAGCATGCCCTACTTTATGCCAAAGTGTAAGATAAGACCCACAGAGTGCTTTAAAAAGAGAAATAGGGAAAAATGATGGAGAAAAGTTTTCAATATACTTACCATAGAAAGAAAGAAAGAAAAGAAAGAAATTTTTACACAAAAACACAAAACAGCAGCTTTAATTCTCAACACAGCTGAAGGCGCAGTGATTTTGCGGTGAAACATGAAAGAAACCTACAAATGCAGGCAGTGGTGAGCTTCACCAATAAAAGTCATAAATAAATTTTAAAACACCTCACACATTTTAAAAAAAACATATTACACAGCAGCATGTTTGATGCTGCTTACATTATATGGGAGAGAATCAAACACCTTGTTCATGAGAGAGAAGATCTTGAAAGCTGCTCACATCTAAAAAAGAAGTCGGTTTTGATCAAATAATGGTGGATTTTTGTATCTGAGCAAACTGTAAACCTAGAGGGAAAACTTATCTGCTTAATCTGGGAATCAAAAAATGCCTTGTTTATAATTACCTTTAGAAAATGAAATAGATTGTTTCCTGAGGAGGGCCTGTTTGGTTGCAATGTTGCCAATAAAGACTTGTTTCACAGCAGAGCTTTAATTCCACTTGTGTTGCATTGATCTTTCATACATTGCAACTGAGCCACTGAGATTTTCTTCTTGTGCTTAGATAGCTGCTTAAACATCTTACCCCCAATAAATTACTTCAAAATGTGTTTTAAATGGATCAAGAACAACCCTTTTAACTTCACTCTGTTGCCTTGGTTATCACTTTCAAGTGCAAGGTTTTAAAACTTGAAGGTGTGATAAAACGTATATTTATAAAAGGAGATAAAGTGTAGTGGAAAAACACAAAAATATATGCATCATTCCATGTTGCAGTTAACAGTTAGTGCAGCTCTTCTGGGCTTTAAAGCAGCACTTACCACAGTCGCCTTGGTTTGAAATGAGTTTGCAGCCTTGCAAGAAAATCATTACTATGCATAAATATCGGCCGAATTTTTTAAGATCAAGAGAATGACATGAATAAATTATGGTTCACGAGTATCCAGTCATCATGTTGCGGCTTCGACTCTCTGGTGGCTTGATTATCTGGGGGTAAAAACTAGGCTTTAACAGTGTTTTGCATGGAGACCAATCTGAGTAAACATTCTGGCAAATAGTAAACTAAACTCTGCCTGCTGCTGCTGTGCTCTGTGACTAACTATACCACTAAAGCTATGGTTTCCAAACAGGTATCTAAAACAAAAGATTTAACAGTAGAATCACTGAAGGAAGTCACATTTTCACCCTGTTGTTCCTTAACATATACAACTAACAGATTGAAGGTTTTTCAATAAGAAAACTTTAGCAGCTCATGTTGTACTCTAATTGTTCAACTCCTCTGCAAGCTAATATGTTAATGGATTTGATTTGTCAGATTCTAAAGACTCCTCACAGAGGCTTTCAACCTAATTTGGATCCATCCTGAAAATAATAAAAACACCACAATTTTATTTTTCAAAATTAGGACACAAAATCCACCTGACCAAGAGGCAACATGTTTTGAAAAAGGTTACAGTTGGCAGCTTAAATGGTTTTGATCTTTTGAGCTCCTGCAGGAAACCCATGTGAAGACGAGAAGAGAATCTGACACAGGAAGAGCATGCTGTGGGGCAAATATGGCAACTAATGACCCACCTGAGTCATGCTCACCACAGGAAAAACAAACAAATGAATAAAAACTGGTACTAAATGAATTCGGAAAAGGGTCTTGTCAAAGTTTAAGTGGTTTTTTGTTGCAGCTCTTATATTCTGTCAAAGACGAGTAGAGCAGAAAACAGCGGGGATCATCTATCATATTAAAAAAAAATAATAGTGTTGTGAGAGTGGAACAAAAGTAAATGGCAGAGAGTTGAATGCAACCCCTACATCTGCTGTGACGCTAACACAGCTCAGCTAAGGGTGGAGACTGTAAGCTTTTAACACACAGCAGCAGCATGCTGTGACTTCTTAATGAAAGCACAAATCTTCGCGGTTTGACAGGCCGCAGGGTGCTAAAATGTACTGCCAGTGGGAAGGCAGGCTTTTCAAGTCTGCAGCCAGACCCAGGTGTAGAGTATAGGGACAGAATCCAGTTCATTTGCATTTGTTTACAATGCTCTAGTTAAAAATGTGCACTTATGCATTGAATAGGATAATTAAATGGCATTCCTACTGAGTTGATACAACATGTGAACCGATTCGCAGTCTTTTAAACAACAGATGTAATCCACATGTTGTTCTCTCAGCCAGGATATATTTCAAAAATACTCCAGTCAAACAACCCATCAGATACCTGCGGTGAATTGAGCACAAGAAGTATTCACAATGACTGAGATCCTAAACTAATATCCACAAGGAAACCTGCTGTGAAAATAGCCTGCTTTAAAAAAAGGAAGGCAAGTCCACAAAAGCTTGAATTTTGTGTGACACATAAGATCAGATAAAATGTCTACTTTGGGAGTGAATGGGGTTGTGAAGCGTGCTGCGCTGCCTTTTTAACTGCAGGTGTGTGCAGTAATTGCTGTCAGGGAATCCGTTTGCACAGGCAGGATTTACTACACATAAATCGATTGGCATATTATGCACCTAATTAGGAATTTTGTTTGTTTGTATCTCTCTTGAGAAAACCTTAGACGCTTTACCGCAGCGGGAAGTTTAGCTCAAAGTCTCTGACACAAAGGTTTTCTCTCAGCACAGTTGCTCCATCAGCTCCCACCCTGCTGTGCCAAAACAAAGGGGATCCGCACCGTCTGCTCGTTCTAAATCTATTCTCATGAGTGTTATCATGTATTAGATGAAAGCAATAAAGACTGAAGACCAAAAAAAAAAAAAACACTTCCCAAACTGCTATAGATGATATTTATTGTCTGTTTTTTGAACAATGTGTCCTTGAAGTCAGCTTTAAGTGAGGGACCCAAATCCAAACCACCTAGTGACAGTTACTGATCAGCAAAACACTTTAAAGGAAGCATCATCAGCACCACTGAAGAGTCAGCCTAATCGAGCAGAGTGCTGCATCATCAGTGAGCTCCTAAAATACACTAAGCAAATGATTATAATTAGAATACACAGACAGATGTACACATCAGTTAGGAAAGTAAAAACAATCTAGCTTCTGCAAACACACGATCCCAAAATACTTATTTGTCCTTTCTTAATCACGATTATATACCGTTATGTTCATTTACTGGATGTACCTTCATTACCATACACCTCAGTACCCCCCCACCCCCACTCCTCTACATGATTGTGTGTCTTGTGAGATTGAAAAAGGAAGAAATTCTTAAAACAAATTCAATTTCTGATCATTCAAAACCCTTTAATACTACTTAATATGCTTTAATACTAATGTTCAGTCCACTGTCTCAATTTATAATTTTATATGAATTTTATTATGTAGCATTAATTATTTTAGGATAATTTAAAAACAGCAACAGACATATTTAAGACAGACAGAGACCCAGGCACCTATCTCATTCTAACCATGTTCGAAAGATTAATTTCCAATTAGCCAGAGTGCCTGTTTATCCTTATATAACTTTCTCTGTGCAGCATTAACCAAGATGAACTTTTCAATTAAATATTTCTGAGGCTAAATCAATTTCTGGCAGCAAGTGAGACGGAGTCCATAAATTAATTTAACCAGGTGACAAAGATCACTTAGTCTTAGACCGAGGAAGCTAAATGGCCTGGAGGTATCAGAGGCCGGCAGTTACTGAAGGGCAGCAGTTTTGATTCCTAACAGCGCTAACAGCAGCTACGAGCCGATGATTGAAGGGAGGCTGTAATCATCTTGAGGTAATCTCTGTCCAAGGGCCCGTGAGCGAAGCACCAGGGGGCGCTGCATTGCATGTAACCCCGGGCTCTGACATCTCGTTATCTCGTATGTGAAACCTGGAGGAATATGCCCAATATTAAGAGGCAAAGCAAAAGCTGCAATTTGACAACTCAAATTTAAAACCAGTGTGGTGAGTCCAAGAACCCACCTTTTCTGTAGTAATTCAATTTCTGTAATAATTCCACATGCATCACTTTACAATCTGTTTGAATTCATCTTAAAGAATCACATTTCTCAGGTTCCTTTTGTCGACTCGTCACTTGCAGGTTTTTAAAGAAAAGGTTGTCATGTGTCAGGGTCCTGATTTCCCTGCAGTCTCATATCCAATTTTCTCTATGTGGCTTATGAGCTTTGGTGATGAGATCAAAATCACGGGGAGATGAAAACCGTTGGAAAAGCAACGACTCGTAAAAAAAAAAAACTCCCCTAAAAATGATAGGCCAGGAGTCCTTTAAAAAGTTCACACAGAGAGTTCGCACACTGACCAGACAAATTTTCAGCCACAGGTACTTTCAGTCTTCCAATCTGTACCACTTTGTACTGGATCATCTGACAGCTTATTGCAGAGATCTACAGTTTTTTTCTGTCATCAAAAACTTTTATTTTAAACTTTTTCACTGAAGGTTACCTTTTTGAACAAGTTTGAATCCCACCAAACTAAAGATGCCTGATGTGTCTTTATCATTCTATCTAAGCAAAACTACTCCTGATGCTGTTTCTAATTTGCAAGTGATGAGAAAAACTAAAAGGTGGCAGCCCTTACTTATCTAAGCATTTGATGAATAAATGCAACACATGCACATTACAACTGGGCAACTGTTTTCATCCTTTTGTGTTTTAACTGCTTGAACGGACCTTTGATAATACTTTAGTGTCCATCTAATTCTTAGGATCATGTACATTATTAAGTGTCCAGTATCAGAAACTAAGTAGTAAGTAGTGTCACCCTGTAAAAGCAAAGTTTGTTGCACTGAGCCTTACTTACAGTTGTCATATGAAGTATCTTATAACCAGATGAAGTCTAGGAAAAGGACTCCTTTATGTCAGCTGTGGAGTTACACTGGGTGATGGCACTGGGCTCATTTTGAATCCACTACCGTCTGCACACTCAGCTGGGAGAGCAGGTGATGGTGTGGAAGGCAGAAGTATATTGTAAAAACAGAATCCTGGCATCCGTTCCTGAAGAGTCCAGTTGATTGAGGATAAGAACACACTTTAATTTACATCCAGCCACATAAGCAGTCGCCGTTGGCCGGATCACAAATCCAACTGCAATCTATCTTGGTTTTCCTTGGCTAAATGCAAAAAGAGCTGCTCCTACTTCAGTCCAGATGGTAGTGGTAATAAACCTTGTAGCATAACTGCCACAGTTTTCCAAAGAATTTTGCACAAATCTTTACAAATAGAACTAATGGCTAGTGAGCAAACAACTATCCACAAAGTAGGAGGAACACATGAATGAATCACATTTATAGACTCACCCACACAGATCATTCAGCGGCTGAGCAGATCAGAGATCATATAATGCTGCAACAGCAAAGTGTGCCTTCTGCATAATCACATGAGCTGAAATTGATATGTTTTTTTTCTCTCTCTCAACTAACCGGAAAGCTAATGTCAGAGAGACTTGACATGCCGTCATCTGGCCTTCAGAAGGACACACTGGATCGACCCTATGAGTTTGTCATCTCTACAAACCTCTTACAGATGCAGTCACACTGGGAAGGAACAAACAGTATGTATGTGTATTGGGTGTGTGATGCATTCAAGACCTCCTGAAGGTGGTTTGAGCAATCTGACTGCAATCTGTCTGAAATGCCTTTGGATGCATTGACACTTCACCTTTTTGAAGCAACATAGCTATCTGTTCAAGTGTTTCTGAGATCTATAGTAAGAGTCTGCAGCCTGCGTCCTGTATCCTACCAGTCAGCAATGTTGTTTTTAAACCATGACAACAGTTCACAATGATAGCACACATCCAAGTCCTTGTATCACTTTGTATAAGGACTGCTTTTTGTAGGTAAGTATCAGTTATCTCTTTTACGCAAGAATAGACAGACAAACAGAGGTTGTGAAGCATAAAATGTAATCTGTAATAGTTGTTGTTTTCCCTTCCGAGTTGCACAAAGTCAGACCTGAGGTAATCCAATAAATATCATTTATCGTCATTGTTTGATGATTTTATGGTTTACACAATTATTTTATCACTATTAGGCCATTTTTATATATATATTTAAATTTCATTTTAACATTTAACATTTTTCATCATTAACATTTTACTCCTTACAGTTTATTCAGTTTTGTAGCTTATTTGTTGGTTATTTTTCTTGAGTTAATTTGGTGTCCATAACTCTCTCCTTTTAAATTTTTTTTCTCTTAATTTTTCTCTTTTCTTTGTCTGTTAATTATTTGTAAAACACTTTGAATTGCATTTTAATTTGTTTGAAAGGTGCTATATGAATAAAACTTGACTGATTGATTGAAGGTTTTTACAAACAAATATATTTCTGAACATATTTCCCCACAGTGGGTCATGTATTCTTCATGCTTGATGATATTGCTGGCAATGAAATCCAACAACTTGATCATGATTGGCTCCCAGGCGGTGGGGGAAAGAATGGCTGACACCGCTGGTGTGGAAACTGCAGCCTGAGGGCATGAATTGATTTTATAAGAATGACAGATGTACACTTGCTTGATTAAAGATTGTATGGGTGTGTAATAATCCCACATGTGGGGGAGTGTTAACCCCATGAAATGGATTAAGTTGCATTTCAGAGGCTGGCGAAAAAGAAACCAATTGCTCCAGCTGGGATCCTTTGTGATTTGCTATTTGGAGCTTGTAATATTTTGTTGGTTAGAATACAAAAAATTCTGCAATTCAAGTCAGAGTGTACCCTGAAGACAATTAAGCATTAACTTAAATTTCAATTTTACACAAGCTGGTTGGCTAAACTTGTTTGGAAGAGCAAACAAAGGCAAAAAAATGAAATAATTACCAAAAGTGTCTAAATAA
>JAPZDV010000011.1:8874701-8894568 GCA_029814665.1 Acanthurus lineatus | reverse complement strand
GGCAAAAAAATGAAATAATTACCCAAAGTGTCTAAATAACAGTTTTCTTTGCAAAGTATTTTTTAGAGAATTTGGTGAGTGTCATGTTGAAAGTACAAAAACAAGACAAGATAAATCAAATTATTAAGAATCCAGTCTGATTAAGGCCTTAACTTAAACAGCATAAGCAGCACAGGTGTCTGTGGATTTTGCTGCCATAATAACAGTGACTGGATGTGCAGTGTGTTGTCATTTAGGGAGCAGACTCATGGAGTAATTGCTATCAGAGGGGTTGGTGCAGATTGCTCAGGGAGGCAGAGTCAAGCACTTGCAAGGACAAATTAGAAATAAACGATTATATACAGTCTTGATATATATACATTTTAGCCCAGAGACATATTCACACAGATGTGTTGTTAGAGTTTCTGTCTCCCTTGTCAGCCATCAGACTTTCTAAGCAGCACTTGAAGGCCCAGTTAAGGTGGAAAGCATGTGTGGGATAGCATGAACATATCTGCTCTGGATGGGATACATGGATGATCAGTTCTGTTAATGAGAGTGAGATTAAAGAGAGGAGCAAACTGTTTCACTGAGACAGGAGGACACATCATGGGTCTTTTTATTTGATTCATGTGAATTCGCTTGAAATAAAGATTCTTTATCAGCTGTGCGCTTTTAACAGTAGTTCAACTTTTTGCAAAACTGGCAAAGGTTGATGCCTGCCAGCACCACCTCTGCTTTTTACCTCCTTTATTTTTAATGGACAATACCAATTAGATATAATGTTGTTTATTTGATGTGGTTTTTTTTTGTTTGCTCTTATTTTTGGACAGTGCTATGCTAACTATTTCCCTGCTTCCAGTGTTCACCCTAACTTCCTGCTGGCTCTGGCTTTTTGTCATAAGAAGGAATACTAAGCAGGGAATCTCTATTGCTAAAAGCAGGCAGGCAGGTTTATTGCTAAAATCAGAACCTTAGAGAAGGGAAGCAGAGCAGAGGGATTGACAAAAACTGAAGTGAACTCTGAAATACAAAGTAAACTAACGACAGGATGAGAGACAGGTGGAGCAGTTCAGGTGAGGGGGGGATGAGATGATGCAACATGAGAGGAGCTGATTGGCTGGGGGAAATATTAGCAGCAAGGCAGGGCTAACGAGGCTGATGCAGCACAGGTATGCAGGAAAGGTGTTCAAGAAAAAATACAGGTTGGGGGGGAGCACAGGAAGGAAACATAGAAAATAATAAAACAAGACAGGACAAAGAGGGGACCAGGATGTATTTAGTGTAACAACATAACAGTGGTTTTTATCTCCCAATCTCTGCAAGAAAGCAAATAAGAATATTTTCCAAATAGTCTAACCATTCTCTTCTTGAGAAATATCGAGAATTTTACACTTTTAGTTGGTTTGTTTTTGATAGGAGCTTGAAGTAAATCCCATCAATGGCCCTAGCTGACATGTTTTACAGAGTGAACACTTATTGAAGTAAAAGCAACATTTTATGATAAAAAAAACCCCTGGTTCTGCAGAAAAAAACGGGAAAGGAGAGTAAAAATTGAGTATTTTTGTACATAAGCTGTCCACTCCATTTTAATACCCCCCTCTTACTTTGCATGCTGACCACACACTGGAAACTGCAGTGTGTGTGAGTGTGTGCGTGTGTGTGTGTGTGTGTGTGAGAGAGAGAGAGAGAGGGGGGCGACACTTGATTAATGTTGATGCGATTATATGGATGAAGACAAAGTGCGCACAGCTCAGTGTAGGAGGAGCATTTTAAGCAACCTACTGTGCAGCTTTTATACTACACTGAGTGGGATGTACTGATGAAAAATACAAAACTGTTACCTTATTTGTCTCATAGTGTAAAGCCAACATGCTCATGCATTTAGCACTGAACAAGTTTCTGTATTGCATGCAACACTGAAGAGCCCACTGAGAACATTAGTCACTGTTCTTGTTGACTATAATGACACTTCTCCTACAGGGAAGTAGAAATCAGCGAGAAAGACAAAATTTTCACATTTGATTTTTTTTTTTTAACTCGGTTGTGCTCTTTAGGGTGCTTGAGAGGAGATTAGGGTTTACTGACACATGCTAAAACCCTTTTCTATGTGTACACTGGTGGCATGAAGACAGATGAGGGACCGAATGGGAGGGGAGGGCAGAGCTACAGCAGGAATAATAACTTACCCACGCATGTGAAAAATGGATGAAAAAGGATAGAAAAAATTAAACAGCACTAAGTTTGACTTACTGTGAGTCATATCTTTGCTATTGCTTATTTACCTTAATGTTGTACTTAAGTTGAATGAAGTTTTGCTTGAACAGGATGAAACAGGGAAAGCTATTACTCTAAAAGCTAAATCAATCAACCTCTGTGCCTTTGTGTTCACAGAAGTCTGCTGGGACGCAGTGAAAACAGTTATGCTTACTTCACTAACAGTTAGTTGGCAACTAAAGAAATAAGCTTTTCAGTGTTGCAGTTGGTAAAAAAAATAAACTTGAATTGTTTTTGTTCTTAAGAAAATCTGATCAAAACAGATGTATAACTCAAGATAAGTTCCTCAGAGAAAGCAGCAGACTTTATGAACATGTATCAGTGTGTATCAGCTACATTAAGCAATCACAGACTAATTTAACGGTAGCGATTGTTTCCCTTCTGCAGCAAATCACAGGTCAGTAGATATCCTCGGCAGCTGTCACAGGGATGAATAGATGCCAGTAATGAGAACGTAAACAGTCATGGATCAACAAGCACTAATGGCCATAACTTTATTCAAGTCACTGTTACAGCAGGCTGCATTCTGCATTAATGGGAACGCATTGGTGGAGCTCTAAGTAACTTTGTGTTGGTGGATGTGACTCCAAAGGCGGCTTAAGTGTGTCTTCAAATATTGTGTTTTTATGTCATCTACTGCAACAGTTACTTGGTACTTTAGTCTAAATCAGTTTCTCTTGAGATGCAGTGCTTATAGCTGTGCTGAAAATACTGTTTAAAATCAATCAGCTATTGTGGACCTGTATATAAACACTAGAAATGAGCCATATTAACACCCACCATAGTTTAAAATCTGATAGTCAGTCTGACACATTTCACTGAAGTGTGAATTTTTTATTTATCCACTCAAAGTGCTGTCAGGACTAAAGACTTTCTTTAAGTCTTAATTCGGCTCCACTCTGGTGTTCATGTTATTTACTGCTTTATATATTCAGTACTACTCATAGATTATGGCCATCCACATTCATTTTTTTAACCTAAAAAAATACTTGCATTAGTGGGCAATATTGCAAATAAGGTTTTCAAGGTTGCTCGAAACAACAGTGGAAAATATTTATGGACATTAAGTAATATTGCCATTTATGTGAATAAAAGGCACAATAAACACCTAAAACCATGGCTGATATCTGACTGCAGAAAGAGAGAGGTGATTATTACTCAGAAACTCCATCCTTTAGAAAATGCTTTTTTAAAGTATGGCAGAAAAAAATATTCTGAGAGATATAAGTGTTTCCAAGACTGCATTTTTAAGAATGAGAAATTGTTACAAAACATTTTGAGTGACCAGTTTAGATGAGACAGACATGCTTGAAAAGCATTGCCAATGTTAACACCCACATAAAACTAGTCAAATGTAACCAATATCAAGGACCAAAACAAAACAGTTAATGTAAGCAAACACACAGCCAGATGTAGCCCAGAATGGCTTTTTGTTGACTCTGCTCACAACAGTTAGTCCAGCTCCTGTGAGACTCATCAATCCCTCTCCTGTTGACTTCCACCCTGTCAACCACACACCTCAGGGGGGATGTTTCCCTCTGGAGCTCCATCACAGTCAGCTGGAGACAAAACAAGCTGAAATCAGCCACCAAAACCCACAGTCACCTGGGAATTTATCCTCTAACAGAGACTGAGGGAGTCAGACTTTACTCATTTTGAAACTCAACTCAGCTTATTATACACACACACGCACACGCACACACACACACACACACACACAATATGGCACCTTTAAGATGAACAAGCAGCTTAAAGTTTATTATATTCAAATTGAAAAATCTTTTTGGTCTTAACTGAGTCATTACAAAGTAGCACAAGATCAACCTCTGACTTTTAGAAACACTGAAGCAGACATCTGTATTTGTTTAAATCAAAGTGAGCAGCAATACTGAATCCTCTGTGTTGATACCCTTTTTAATTTTGTTAATATCATCATTGTTATCATTTATGTATACTGCCATATGAAAAAAGTTGCACTGAATTGAATATTTTAAGAACAGAAATGACAACAGAAAAAAATAAAACAATAAAACTTAGAAGCAAATGGTATTTGAATACTCCTAATTACAACTCAGATTTAAAAAAAAAGTTTTTCATTTTCATTTAAAATTATATCTAAAGAATTGGCCAGTCTGATATTAAGACTTCTTCATGACAAGTTGCCTTCAAGTGACAATGTTTTGCCAGAAAACCTGAGTTTCCTTGATAAAATTGGGCCACAACTGGCTGAGAATTCTTGATTCTATTTAGAGGACTGTTTCAATAAGTGTTTTTTTTTTTTTTTTTTTTATTAATTCAGCTCCACAAAGATGCTTTTGCCCAGGTTTGGAATTAAAAGAACAGAAAATCCTTCAGGATTGGTAATGGAGGGATTGTCTATCAACTGATAAATAGAGTGACTGAATAATTTGGAGTAAAAGTCTGTTGAAGCTTTTTACTTGAAACAAACTGGATCTGTTGCTATCAAGATTCTGAGCATTATCAAAATTTTAAGCCAAAGTGGAATAATGTTTGAATACCCATTCTTACTCTGCCAATAAGCAGCCTTCCAGGTATGAAAAAACATAAATTTGAAGTGTTTAAGCTAGCTCTAAACTGAAAACATACATAATTTATGTATGCTAATAGTCACATTTAAAAGATGTGACTATTTTAGATATGCAGTTCAATTAGAGAAAAAAGAAAAGGAAAAAGAGAAGCTTGGCTCTTTTAATTAACATCATAAAAGCTCAATAACACACCAGTTTATTAAGATATTATCTCGTCTTTTACTTATCAGAACAATTAACACAGGGGGAATATTCAAATTAAAACTTAATTTAATTATTTCAGTTAACAAACACATGCAGAGAGAAACAGTGATTGTAATACAGTAGGTGTTAATGTGATATTACAGGAGATTTATGGCCGACTTCCATTAAATACAAAAAGAAAAGCCATTATTAAAATAACTAGGGTGTTACACTCTACATCAGTCTATTAGAAAATAAAACGGTAGGATTTGAAGGGGAGCAGTCTCTTCAGATGGGAAATCCACAGGCTGGTGCTTAAAAAAGAGCTCATTTTATTTCTGTAAGACAGCAGACTTCCATTCACACCACTCTGTCAAAAATGAATGACTTTGCTAGCAGGACAGGTGGGAGTTATAATAGAATGTAGACGCACTAATGGAACGTAGTAATAAGAAATGGTTCAATTTCATAACAATGCCATCAAACCCCTTGTGAATAAGTCCAGAGTGAGGAGGACAGAAGATGAGGATTCTCAGCCTGAGCTTTGCAGATTAGCTGTCTTATTGAAAGTAATAACCAAGCGAGTGAAAGGTTCAATGAAAATGGTCTATATCCAGCTAAATTACTAATTTCATCAGCCCCTCCAGGTGAGAGCTCTTTTTGGGGGGCAAATGGACTGAGATAAAAGTAGCATTCATCCCTTTGTCATCCGAATGAGATTCTGCTGCTAACTCACACAGACACATAATACAAACGGCTGAACACATGCATGATAAAGTGCTCCACTATGACTTGAAGAGCAGAAGCATCTCCTCCCTGAACACCAAAACTACAGCTCACGTCCAAGCCCTCATGTGTGGATGTTAGGGCTACACATTCTCACCCTGTGACTACTGTTGCGGGGCTTTAATGGCCTTCATTTGTGACTCACAGTGGAGCTAAAGGAAGTCAAACTTAGAGATGTCAACCTTGTTATTTTCAGCATCATTTCAAACTGAGGCCCCCGCTGACACATAAAGGTTGACCAACCTGCACGATGGCACAGGTCACAATGGTCACCAGCAGGAGAAAAGGCTGGAATGAAAACACTCCTTTTCTTTTTCTGAATCCATTGAAACCATGAGATTTTGGAGTGAGTGTGTACAGGAGGTGGCCAAATATATATGGTACTAGAAGCGGATATGCTTTTATATAAGTTAGGATTTTAAAAATCCAAACACTAAGAGCAGGTCAGTGGAAGCAGATAAGCCTATTTATCAAATGGAAAAAATGATTTCAGCTGAAAGTCTAAGGATGTTTTTTACCCCTGATAAAACCCAACAAGTTGTGCTGGATGGGTGTAAACAAACTGCAGAACATGGTCTTTAATGCCAAGGAAAAAACTCTAGACAGGAAAGAAAAATAAGTCCCAATATAGAGCTCATATCAAATAGCTAAGCCAGAGTTGAATTAGGTTTTTGAGAACAGAAATGGGAATCTGTAGAAGTACTTTCCTCTGAGAAAACAAAGCAATTCCAAAGGTGACACACATCTAAAAGATAAAAACATGTGCCATGCTATGAACGAAGAGGCCATTTGGCTTAAGAAAAATAGCCACTTCACACTACACTAAGACAATAAGCTACCTCATTGTGCTGCAGAATCTCTGTCATTGCAGTATTCTTATGTTTATTGAGGTGATATCGACTAAGAAGTACACATGGGATGGATATCTGTGCAAAAGAAAAGCGTCACAATTCATTATTCCCTCTTTTGTGCTTCCAGTGATGAATTGTTGTCATTACCAGGAAAGAACAGAGAAGTAATCTCCAGAAGAGCATGTATTCCTTTTCGAGGCTTCAAACATGAATAATAGATATTGACCTTTCCTATATACTTGCCCTGAACTGCAGGTGTCCAACTTTAACTGAATATAACTGTGGTTATGGCTGCAAACACACACCAACTTCTGGATACAAAAAGGGCTTTTACATGCAGATAAAAAGTGTAGTCATTACAAAAACTCAGCGGAGAACATGCTGTGCTTTTATGAATTTATAATATACACAAGGACCCGGCCAGCATTTTTATATTAGCCCCACATGGGTTGGTGGGCTGGCATTTTGGCGGCCTTGCTGCATACAAAGTGTTTGTCCTTTTTGGCTCTGACACACAGAACTAATGTTTGATCCCACATCTCATAAGATTCAACAATTATTGGATTTTGATAGTGGAATCAGACATTCCATCACTGTCAGAGTTAAGATGTTCATGTGGCTGCCCCATTTTTTTAAATATTTTTTGATAAGCATGAACCAAAGCACATTCTTATCAAGTGTAGATGATTGATGATTCCAATAAGGTAAAAAACTTGATAACAATCAACGTCAGTAGCTAACGATAAGCCTTAAGTTTTGCTGGACATTCCATCACAGCTGCTAGAGGATATATATTTTGTTTATATACATATAGATTATGGATTAGTATTCCAAGGGATTAGGCATTTGTATTGTTTTGCAACATGTGCATTTCCCAGAATTATCACAAACCTAAACAAAGCCAACTGATCTGAGAAATGATGAGTTTCAAACCCAACACCTACATTATAGTCAACCAATACCAACACGTTCTCATCCCACCTTGTCAAATATAGCTGTTCTTTCACACCCTTTGGCATCGTATACACACACAAGATCCCTGCCCTTTGCTGTGTGTGTCTGACATTAAAAGCCCTTTTCTCACAAAGCCTGTCTACACAGGTGCTTATCATTGTGACACAGTCACATTTTGGTAAGGTTCAGGTAAAAACTCCTGGCTTCAGCTTAGAAAAAGATCTACATGTGGTTGGTTAAGAGACGAGTTTTGGTTTATCAATTAAAATTTCACTTTTAGTTTTGCATCGAAACCAAGTTTCCTTGGATGACACTTGTGTTAGTGTGACTTGTCACTCTACCTCCCCCACTCTTGGGACTTTATTTGCTTCAACACACTCCCAACCATGTAGGTTGGAGCATTTGCTTTGAGTGTCTAATATTGACTTAGATGAATTTACATTGGAATTTGTTGAAAGCCTTGGTGCATCTCACAAAGTTTCAGTATTTACCTGCTGAGGAGGTAATGATGGTGTCTCACGTAGACTTTGATTATACCAAATATATAATATGTATATAACTGTTTTATTTACACCTTCTCCTTTATGTTTGGAAAGACAAAAAGATCCTTTAGACATCCATTTTTAAGTATGTGTGTATTTATGACAAATTTTAGTTTTATTGTTCCTTCTGCCGTTCATTTTTGAAACCATGGCTGCATGGCTTCAAGTAGGCTGGTACTTGGTTCATGTTACGGTGGGAAGTCTGCAATGCTAAAGAATTATTTTCTCAACAGCAAAGATCAAGACTCTCCAGCAGTGAGAGTGTCTGACATTAGGGAAACATTAAAAATTCATAAACTCCATCTCCCTGCTGGATCCTTGGCATTTTGGCAATTCAATGCCCTCAAAAGTAAAATTAAAGGAAAGTTCTCCACTTCTATGTTAGTCCTTTTTTTCCCACAATAATTTATACAAACAAAAATATTAAATATGACATTCAGGTAGTAATGTTATCAAGAGACAATATGAATCAGCGCAAAAGACCCAAGAGGGATATTCTTCTGGTAATTGCACATCAAAATGAAAGGAAGAAAAGACTGATGAAAAAATGTGATGCTTTATATGAAATGGTCTGTGTAACATTAAGAACCAAATTGACTGACAGTATTAATGCAGACCTGCTTGTACTCTCATAACAAAGCTCTTCTAAGGAAAAAAATGCACTCTCATCATGCAGCTCTCATTATATCTGATTAGATGCTGAAGGGAATGCAGGTTCAACAGTCCCCTGTGAGGAGAAACCTTCTTCGAGCTGTGACAAGCTGTATTTGCCACTCATCCCTGGATGCCCATCATGACATGAAGGAACATACATCAACCATTCAGATGATGGAAATTAAGCCCTTTCTAATTTTCTGAATGCTTCCCGAGGTATGGATCCTAAGTGTCTGCATGTTAATGTGCTTTTCATCAAGTGCACTGACACACCTAAGATGGAAGTCCTCTGCAACTGCCACCTTGCCTCTGTTCTTATTTTATTTTGCGTAAAGTTATTAGCAATCAGTGATTTGCAGCAACACTGGTGTAAAGTTTTCTAGTTACTGTCTTTTTCAGGGGCATTTTTCTGCTTTAGAAAATCAAATACCTACCATGTGATTATTATTTGATTAGTCTTCAGCACCACAAAGCCTGAACACGTACCCACATACCCAGTGATTTGTGTAAAAGTAGTTACATAACTCTTTGGCACCAAGTAAAAAATAAAGCCTTAGCTTATTTAACGCCAGGGATTGTTATGCTTTTTACATATCTTTAATGCAAACACCTGCTCCAACCCACGCAGATATACTATATCATATGTCACCAGATGGAGCAAAAAATAAATAAGTTGTGAGCATTTTTTTCTAAAAGTTTAATAAACATGAATAAAACATTTATTAGATTTGATAACTGGTGTGTTACAGTGCATAGGAAGTGTAATTGCTGTTTAAATTTTGTTTTATTTCCCACAGATGTAGGACATTTCCATCCCTCACAAGGATGAAGGTCGATCAAATATTCTTATAAATCGAAGCAAAGCTTTAATCTAAAGACGTTTTACATCACTCTTCTTTTTCTGTATGCAGGTAACACATGTATCTGTCCTTGTGCCTAGTCTTGCTTGAGGGTGTCGTCAGTCAAGGGGATAAAGAAACAGTGAGCCAAAGACAGTGATCAGATTAAGCGCATTTTTAAAAGGTGATACTGGACCAGGGGGGAAAAAACCTGCTTCTCTTCATCTCAGCATCTTTATCCTGGCGGTCAGTTCAAATCAAAAGGCAGAATATAACATTTACTGTCAGATATCCAAATAGAGTTGAATCCAGGACAACTGGACTTGGTTGTTGATACTTGCAAGTGGTCAGTCTTTCACCCAAGTGGCTTCTTCACCTCTAACCAACTGGTAGGGGGGCCGTGGTTTAATTTCTGTGCAGTTTTTTATAATACACTGATACATTTGGTTCCTCACTCTGTTTAACCATCGTTAGAGTCCACTAACAGTGTAAGATCCTGTCATTGGAGTTGACACAAGTCTTCAAGAAAGGCATGAAAGGGCAGCATTGTTGATGGATGATAGGCGGTGTGATAGATCTCTTCTTCTGTTGAGGGATGATTTCTCTATTCTGACTCACACCACTTCTCTTTCAAACCATCTGTTCTCCCCATCCAAATTGTTCACAATGTTGTCCTTGAAAGAGTCTCTTTTTTAGGTGAAGAGCTGGCCTTCCTGTGTTGAGCCATGTGTTTGTTTGGTGTATATCAGGGAAGCTAGCCAAACTTTAGGGCATCTAACACAGTCAGGCAGGTATCCAGTTGGTTCAGTGAGCTTCATTTAGGATCTAAACTGAACCCAAACATCTGAGAGACACTTTTAAAGATTAGGCCTCTGTGCAGGAGATCAGACTTCCTTTGTGCAGTGTATCAGACTAAATCATTAATGCCCTTATCCCCCCTACTGTGTTCTGTAGCCCTAATTGAAAAAAAAAAAGAAAACTAAGTATCCAGCCCAGTTTTTGCTCTTTACAAACAGCTTGCAGGGCTGCAGGCTTGGCTGAGTGTCCCAGCTGAGTCCAATGATCAAGAGCCTTTAAAATTAGTCTTCTAATTATCTTCACATGCCACAGAAGATCCAGCCAAAAGTTTGAAAGACAGTGTTCGCTCTGATGATTATCAATGCACCCTGATGAAGGTAAAAATTAGGCTTAATGTAATTTTAGCTCTTTGAGAATTAACCTGTTTAAGATTCAACAGTTCATTAAAGATCCAGTGAAGTTTTTTCAAAGCTGATAAAACAACTTTCAGAGATTTGAATGTTGGATATGCAATACATCATTCAGTTTGTTAGATTTTCCACAAATCTACTGACTCATACAGGATTTTTGGCCTTACAGTTTCCTGTTCCAAACTTTTTCTTTTGGATATTTCAAAAAAAGGCAAAATAGTAACAGGATTGAGTTATGACAAAGAAATAATAAATTCATTTTGACTATTGTATTCTATAATAAATACTATTGTACATTATTTCAGTTCTAAAATTATGAGTCACTGTCAGAACAGCACAAATAAATCAGCATTTGCTAACCCTCACACCAGTCTTACCCACTAATTAGACAGTTTAGTAATATAACATCAACTGCTTCTGATAGAGAATAGATCTAATAAATAGTTGCTTATGACGCTGGTGTGTCAGCCCTCAGTCTTATGGTTGTGGAAAAAGAAAGGAAAACATGTCGGAGAAAACTAAAGAGAAATCACACCTGGATAAACTCATGAATATCACAGCAAAAAAGCTGAGGGGCTTTTCCCAAACCTATGCTGAAATTTTAAATGAGATCTGTATTGTTTAGCTCTATAAGTTAAAGGAATTGTGATCAGTGATCTAAAGGTGAAATACTAACTACAAAGGGTGACTATAGTCAAGACAACAGGACACCACAAAACTTTTATTAATATGTGTAAATTTAAAGAGACTCTTGTTATAGCACTCAACATCTCTCATAAGAAGAATAAATTATACCAAAAAGCAGTATCTTTAAATGTTTTCCACGTGTGTTTATTTGAACTGTAGATTAAGTACGCTCCGTATATAACAGGTGTAGGAGTGCGAGTTGTTATGGAAACTCTAATGCTTTGAAAAAACTTGAATTAATCAAGTGCTTAGCAATGCATCATGAATTACTACTAGAAAATACAGCTTCAAGTTCAAGAGTAATATGAAAATTTTAAAGAGTTCATCAGCAAATTGACAAATCTTTCATTGCAGGTCAAGGTCACTCAAGGTTTTATAGTGATTATTTGAAAAGTGCAAGAAACTGTGTTGAAAATAAATGAATGCACTAATTGACCCTACCTTTTAAGATTAAGGTTCAGTACGTAGGATTTAGTGCCATCCAGCAATGAAGTTAAAAATTGCTCCAGACTGAATATTCCTCTGCTCACCCTCATCTTCTGAACATCGAGGAGAGCCTACAAGCGTTGTTCTAAAACTCATATAAAATCACAAAAAAACCTGTTCTTCAAGCCAGTGTTTGGTTTGTCCATTCTGGGCTACTGTAGATACATGGCACTGCAACATGGCAGACTTCATGGAAGAAGACCCTCTCCCACTGTCAGTATAAAAGGCTGATACTTAGATAATGAAAAAACAACAGGTCCTATTTTCAGATGATTATACACAACTGAAAACAATCTTATGTTTATTAAATTCCATTTCTGCCATAATCTACAAACACATCCCCAAATCCTACAAACCAGACATCTAAGTATATGTGGCCTATGGAGTCTGAATCAGTCAGTCAATATCGGTCCCAACTCTAGTATAGATACAAAAGCTGGTAACTGTACCAGTATTAGTCTCTGCACATCAGGTAATCAGTGCCATTACCTGTAAGGAAAGAATCTAAAGTATATTAGCATGCAGTTCCTTAACTCTCATATTGACGTAGTTTTGAACTAGTTTGTATCAGCCAGGTTTAATTTCCAGTGCATCGAAATATTGACTTTTTGACACCAGTGCAAAAGGGTAATATGAAAGTCTGTATGTGATGCCACAGGGTGTGGCAAAGCATCAGTACTTGACAAGTGCGTGCTTCCTGTACAAATACTCCAACAGCAAAATATGAGTTCCAGAAATTTAGTTATGGCTTTTTGATTTTGGTGTTTCGGCCTCAGATTTTCACTGGCCCCATCTGGTCACCTCTATGAATCATGTCGGGGGAAGCCACTGTAAATTACTAGACAGGGGCAACAACACAGGGAAACTTTGAATGCCGGAGTCCTTTCTTTGATCACAGTTAATACGTCTCTAAGAGGATTAAACTGTCATATTAGATAGATTTGCCTCTGAGGGGATAAATATAAATCCTCCAAGTCTCAGCAGTGAAATCTGTAACCTTTTGCATCCCGCCACACATGGCAGCGTTGCTGAAAAATGCAAACCCTTCGCATTAGAGCTGCCATTCCTTGTCATATATTATACAGCATGTCAGAATCTACCAGTGACAAGAGAGGAAATGATCTATAGTCCTGCCAAAAATATGTGGTATTAATATTTCATGTTTGCACAAAAGTGAATGTATTGTACAAACATATCCAACAAGAGTGGGGTTGTTGTGTTGATACCTTCTTGACAACTCTGTACACACAGCTTGGCTTTCATTACATGTTAGATAACACCAATATTATTTTACTTTTCTCACCTGCTTTACTACCCATAGTTGCAGGGAAATCAGCCATTGACAAAAAACACCTGAGCTCAAGGTAAAATGTCAGCCAACTCGGACCAGACATCCACAAAATGCTGAGAAAACATTTCTAATTTGAACCTTTTTTTTTTAAACTCCATCTGCTGATGAAGACTATGTGATATCATCAAACACTTAAGCACAGCTACTTAATGAACCTTGAAGTGAGACTGCTGTGTCAACTGCTGTGTCAAGAATGATCTTCAAGATGTCTTAACCACAAGACCAGCTGCGGCCTTTTGTAAACAATAGACAAGATGTTGCTTTGGGGACTTCTCCCTTCTCTTTTTAACCACCCCATCATTTTTCTTTACCATTATTGCTGCCTAATGCCTTTTTCAATGATGATGTTTAATGACTGACACCAGGAGGGGAGGTAATCATATCTGGAAAGAGCTTATTATTTAACAAAGGAGGCACAACAGTATGGGAGGTTTGGAATAATGCAGTTTGGCTGTTGCAGCATTAACACATTTTGACCCTTTTTACATTTAAATAGACTGTAGATTTACATCAGGAAAAAACATGAAAACTAAAATAGTGCTTGGCCCTTGTTATTGACCTGTATACTTCTATAGCAACCAAGCCAGAAGAGCCCCTCTGTGAGTGAAAGGCTGGGCAGGACAAGAGGCAACAAGGACAAATGTCTTGATGCTCCAGGTGTCACTATTATTTAGGAAGAAGGCAGCTCAGGTTAGAGAGTTCTGGGGAGGCGAGTGGATTTACTGGGATTAGACGAAGCTTAATGAACCCCCCGGGCTCCTAGGATTATTTCACAAAGAGACAACTCTTTGTACCAACTTGGGTCAAACAATGTGTGAAATTAATTTATAAATATAAAGAACCTTCCTAATGAAACCTTGCTAATCCACTTGGATTTTGTTTGCAGGGCTGGTGTAGATTACATGCTTTGTGCTGGCTGCTTTAGGCTGTTTATCTCAGGTGTTCATTATGAGCCGCTGATCAATGGATTGATTAAATCTCACCAAAGATATATTTCAACCCTTATCAGCCTCTTATCACTGCCATCAAGGCTTTAGGTTCTATCTCCAAATGAGGCATAATGACATGCACAGAGGAAGAAATGCTCTGCAAATGCATGAGAGAACGGCTAATAATGGAGGCTGGAAAAGCAGCCCCCTACGGCCAAGGCTTTAACCAAAGACTGGTCGGTGGTGGACTCAGAAAATGGCTAATTGGTAAAGACAGATTATATACAAAGGTGCAGTTGTTAACATTAACCTTTTTAAAGAATCAATTTCCAGCTATTTCCTCCCTTTATTGAACCCAGTAGGTCTCAGCCAGCCTATGCAATCACACTCAGCACGGCACAACAGCTCAATTCACACAAATACCAGCTAAAAAAGAGGCTGACAAAAAAAAAAATAAGAAGAAATAAACTTTTATTTTGCCACCATCATCACAATTATTTAAAGGTAACCGTTTTAATAATGAGCAGAACATTCCCCTGATTATATCGACCTTTTCCTGTGGCCTTTTCCCATGAAGAATTGAAATGCTGTGAGACAGCAGCTCTTAGCAGGATTAAATTGGTGCTGAGTAAAGCCCATTTTATCCTGACCAACGCCTCAGGATGTATAGATGTTACCATGAAGCCCAGACTTGGCATTTTCCTCCCTGAGCTGCAGGTCCAAGATCTTTCATCACAGAAAAAATTGTGAACCTTTAACTCAGCATTTTATTTCAGGAGTAAATTCAGTTATCCCATGAAACGGCAAGCAATGTCATGATATATACTCTATATTTACAGTACAGCTATGTTATTGATTTACCATTTGCATGGATGCTTCTAGTAGCATGATTTAGGGGTACAAGTGGAGGAGAGGCAAAGGGAATTGAGAAATAAACCGTGACAGAAGAGCGAAGCCACAGTCAAACAAACAAGGCGAAGAGACAAAAGATAAATAGAGCATGAGATGAACAGAGACAGATAGCAGACTGGTGTACAAGAAAATGCTGTTGTAAAAGACAAGCTCATATTGCACATCACTGTACTAATGACATACGAGACATTTTTGTAGCATTGACTGAGCTGTGGTCAGCACACGGCAAAGATCTCATTTTTTATCTTAAACTGGCTGGAGTTAAATTAAATATCAACTTAAGAGGCTCAGACGGAGAGTGCCATATATGGCAGCACAATGGCATATTTCAAAATGCTGGATGCTGGGCACAAGTGAAGATGATACAGTCACACAGGGTATTGTCTTGAACATTAATGACTGGAGGCAGAACACGAGTTCACGGCCTGATGACTTGTTTAATAGCTGTACATTAGCGATTCACACTAGAGCTGTGGTCAGAGGAAAGAGCTTAAGCTAGCAAAAAAAGAATCCAATTGGTCAGAGTAACACATTTGAGAGAATGAGGCAGATCATTTAGAATGCTCATTAGTTTAATCATGTATGTTACTGCAGCATGGCACAGGCCAGTTCAGAGATATTAGCATGACTAACAATGGTAGCACATTTATTATTCAGCATTTAGGAAAGAAAATTACAAAAAAAATGAGACATTTTCTTGTGATTGGGTCACACCAGCTGTGCTGCCCATGGTACACAGTACATAGCAGTCATTACAATGTTATATGAGTCATTAGTAAACAATGGGTTAGACCGTGGAGTTTTGTGGCTGCATCATAGTTGTGATGCAAATTGCACAGACCAAATCTGTCTACAAAAAGACAGACACACAGATGTTCAACTGATCATTTATCTCTTGCAAATCATTGCACAATCTCCATTCACCACAAGTAATATTTGATGTCGTACATTGGTTAAAAAAATGAGGGGATGCTTTGGGAGAAAACACATATCTTTTAAGTTGTCATGGGAGAATAGCTACATATTGAATACATTTTCCATTCACTGTTTCACTAAACTCTCGTCTCTGATGTCGAGTATTTCATTGAACCATTACAACTTAATTTGGAATGGAGGCACATGTGATCTCATGCAAGATGGTTATATTACTACTTCCTGTTTCCGAACAGAACCCATCTCTAGTACTGGTGTAGAGTCCCTTGACCACATCTTGCTCAGCTGTGACTTTATCATGTTGACCAAATCTGTCTACAGACATTTAAACACCTGGCAGAGTATTCTAAGTCACTTTTGATTAAGTCCTTGACACAATAAATATGTCAAAGGGCACATACACATACACAAACACACACCCACAGAGAAGAGTGGAAGTTAGACTACTAGCAGACATAAAAATTAAGAGGAAAAGTTTGCTTGTGTGTGGAAAGCAGCTGGTAGTAAAAGTTTTGCTCATTTTTTTTTTAAAGAAATGATAAATTTGAGGACTATTAGTCACCAGATGACATATTTATTCCACTGTCAGCACAACCATACATTTTGATTATTCATACATCTGCACTTATCATATTTCACAGTCCATATCCAATAAGTAGCAATATGAAAGTGCAATATTGCATAGAAAGTGGCAGCACTCACACAGCACGGAGAGAGGGAGACAGACAGATAAAAAAAAAGGAAAGGCTTTAAATGTCTGACTACACAGTTTTAGCGGAGCTCATCACTGAGGAGACTGTTGGAGCAGTGATCTGTAACACATAATGGACCAAGGACCATAGCGAGGCAGTTTGACATGTTTGTATGAACATTATGATATACTCTTCCCACCTTGAAAACTCATCATACGTTGTAACTGACTGGAGTCAAGCCGAACACACCTGCTGTCACCTCTCATTGAGGACACAGCACCTTTTACAGCCGTCTTTCAAGGCATCCAGAAAGTGAAAAAGATAGATTTTGTTTAGAGTATCCCTTTAACCTCATGAGAAATGATTTATTGTCTCGCACCCACACTTCATCACATCATTTGTACCGAGCACCCAGCATATGGTGTCTCTGCACAGCTGCTGCTGTTGGGAATATTCAGCTGAAGAATTCATTTACCATTTTGGTTCAACTCCCTTTGACAAGCGTGAAAGCTTGTTTTGTACGAGAGTATAAAAGCGATGGAGGTGAAGTTAAGCTGTAATGCTCTGTGGCAAATTGATTATATATGAGCTGCAATGAAGTACCTGTTCAGAGTATTGATTGGGAGACGACTGGTCTGTTTGGTTCAGAGTAAGCAGACAGCCTGTCTGTACCTTAATGAACTGACAAACATTTCGATATTAAGGCCTGAATCCCTAATCAACCTCAGGACCTGTGAAGGAAGGAATATTTTGAGGTGGTCAGGTAGATTTTCTTTAACTGTCTCATCTTTGTTTTCACCAACACTGACCACATTTCTTTCACTTTCCTATTATTTTTTAAATTTCTGTATACACAGCAAATTGGAGCTTGGATAATTTGGTATTATGCAATGTGCTTTGAATCTCATTTTAGGTCTCACAGTCTGTTTAGCTAACACGCTTTGTCATACAAATAATGTCACCAAATGGCTTCTGTAATTTGTTATGCATGGCAATTTGTTTGTTGCCCAGCTTTGTAAAAGTGGCATGCATATTAGTCCTCCCCTTCTGTTTTAGAGCAACTTTGACAGGCACAGATGTAAGATACATTGAGAGAATTAAGCCACCAGCCACACTCCCTCCTCTTCCTCCTCCACCTCCTCCAGGATTTTGTTAGAAGTGATCATTTGTGTGGATTGGCGCTGGATGCTGCGAGGCGTCTCATAGACGGGCCAATAATGAGGATATGATTTCACAGTCCACCACCTGGACTGGAAGGGCTGTGAAGGAGGAGAGGAGAAAATGAAGAGGTGAACGGAGGGGGGACTGGGATGTGAAGATGAAAGGAGAAATGAAGGAGGATTTAATGCTGTTTGTGTAGAGCCACGGTCCCCAGGCTCTGTCTGGACCCACAGGCAACAGAGGTAGCATCTGCTCTGGGCTCCAAAGGAGATAGGGGAGGTAGAGTTTAATTCAAAGAAAATTGAAGAACATTATTGATTAGAGTCAGCAGTAACACATGCTATGACGTCCATTTCCATAATGCATGACACACATGCATAAAAATACTTATAATGCATTGTAATGTACATGTGCATGTGTGTGTATCCACAAGGCTTTATTACAAAAAATAACGTTAAAAAAACATTTTATAATTACATAATAGTTTAAGTATCATAAGGATTCATAATTGCTGATCACTTGCTATTTTTGCAAGACTTGTATAACTATCACAGTCTTATTATAATAATTATTAATGCATTATAGTAACTATTAGATTACATTATACTGTCAATGTAAGTTACATATGCATGTGGTAAGGTAAAATAACAAAAAAGCAGAGGTGTAAGCTTACAATGCATCCCAAGCTGGCTGTCATCCGCTCTGAGTGGTCATTGTTTTAAATAAAGCTGACAGTTGTTTCTGCAAGTGCTCTTGCTGTAGATATTTTGGTCTGAATTTGGAGTTTATGTCCATCCATCTTTGGACATTTGGACATAATATAAGTTATTATTCTTAGGGTGTTTTTCAGTCCTACAGCTATGCAATGCAACAAGTTGTTATTGCACACCTCTCACCTCTCTCTGTTCTGCCACATGGCAAGCCTGTTGGAGAAAGGGAGAGAGACCACATACCAGCCTGTTCTCAGTCCCAGGTCAATAAATACCACAAACCCTATAACTCCATTAAGTGATCCTTACCCTATACCACCTCACACCCCTCATGGTCTTATACAGACAAACAAGGTTTCCTTGTATGTTATGGAGAAGGAGAGAATGATGAAGAGGAGGATGCAGCCATAGCAAAACAAAACATATATATGATGAGGTTGGTGATAGGTTTCAATTTACAGCCTGCTGCTGCACTATGTAGCCAAAAGAAAGACCTTATATTTAACGAAAAATAAAGCCTACCATCAACCAACAACTCATTTGTTTGCCAAGGCCTTTGACCGTAGCTACCTCTTTCTCCCTGGCAGTTCTTGGCTCCTCTTTTCTTTCCAGTCTAAATATTATGGCTGTATATTTTCTGTATTTTTGTTTGTACCTTTATGTAGAGTATCTTTGGGTTTCATAAAAAGAGATAAATAAACGTTAAAAAAGTGGAAAAAAGTAAAACATTAGCCCCTTTTATGCATGTTGGCACTGAAAAAAGTTCACCAACACTGACAATAAAAAAAGAAACTTCTTTAATTCCTTTTTTGGTGTGTGTTGACTTGATGCTCAATTATAATCTTCATACTCTTCTTGTCTCTTTTTCAGTGATGCTCTATTTTTGACGCTGTCAGTTTTTTGCTTTTTTTAAGTGCTACTGGTTTAAATTTTCACCAATTTTGAAAACAGGTACCAAAAATGTGATTTATATAGTTTATTCTTGTATAGTTTATATAATCCTTGTACCAAGAAGAAAACACCATCCCAACCCCCTCAGACCCAGGACCCACACTGAAGCCTCTAATATACCCAAAACACTGGGCTGGGTAAAGTCTGGGTATGTCTGTGTAGATTCTCAGTAATCCAGGTCATGATTATCTTGAAGAGTCATAAAAACAAGGCAACTGGACTAAACTGAGTTT
>JAPZDV010000011.1:8846791-8872612 GCA_029814665.1 Acanthurus lineatus | reverse complement strand
CCTCCATGCTAACAGAGTTAAGAGTATATTATTAAAAAAAAGTGTATTCTATTATATTTACATCTATATTTACCATTCCGATGTGTCCAAAAGGTTCAAAACTGAAGGTTCTTTAGCACACATGGTCCACATATACACATTGTTTTTGCCTGATTAGACTTTCTCTCAGGATGGAGAGAGTTAGCTTGATTACATGTTTACCATTTGTATCAGCTTTCTAATTTAGTAATAGATCTATTTGAAGGCAAATATTGTGACATGTCATAGCAGGAGAAGCACAGGTATAAAGACAGTGTTAATATGACTACATCTCAGTTAGTTTTCTCTCTCTCCGGGCCCTGGCACACCAACATAGTATAAAGCTGTCATTAGTGTTTTCAGTTCCCTCTGTGCTTTTAATGCTGAAACAAGTCAAAATGAATGCTGAGAAAAAGGTCTCTTCCCAGGAAGGGAGGGAGGTCAGACGAATCAGAATAACTGATAACAGCTGTGTACAAGACCTTATAATTAAAAGAACTGAATTGCAGACTTGAAACAGCAGATGTCCATTGGGGCAAGAGCGCTCTCAACATAAACACCTTGTCCTGCCACTTTTAATTAAGAAAGGTGGATGGGCATTGCAAATTAGCTGGTACTATACAATACATGCTGTGCTGTGTGGCATGCTGGGTGTTTACCTTGCTTCAATTTATTTATTTACTTATATAACGTTTATTTGCAAAGAGACATCAGCAGCTGTGTGTGTCCTAGTTTTTCCAGCAACTGTGTGCCAATATGTCTTTTTTTTCTCATAACTTGTTGAGGCAGGAAAAGCACAGGGGTTGCTAATAACATTAACGATGGCTCCGTGTTATTTAAAGGCCACTTTAATCCATGACAGTGAGCCTCAGTTTAATTCAGCCATTGTTAATGTTATTATTTACACCTGAGCTACTTGTCAAAATGTCTTCTGTGAAAAAGGCAAATGTAGGAGGAAAGTTAGAGGATGAATGTTTAATGTTTCCAACAAAAAATGAATGACCTGTTTATGCAATACTTAAACAGAACATAAAGTAAAGTAAACAGTTATAGGTGCTGTAAAATAAACATCTTCAAATGTTCTCCTCATAAAAGTATTCATTTGCTGTGTGTTCCTAAAATTTAAACACATGCTTCTCAGAAGCAATGAACTACTGTTTTGTTTGTGTGAAGATTGACTTGTAAACTAATGTGTACTGGAAAAGATTAAGTGTAATCTGTACTGTTGAGAAATGTGCGAGCAGTATACAAAGAACACCAACTCAGCTTTCAGGAGGATTTTAAAAACGGGTATAATGGCATTGACGAAAGAAAAAAGGCAACACCTTTTCAAAAAGAGAAAAAAATCCTCTTTTTTAATGTAAGAAAATATGAATCATTTAAGTTGCATAATGTATCAGGTGTTTCAAGCAAAACAAAAATCCCTTGTGTGATGCAAGCATATTAACAGTTTAATAAAATGGCATTTTCTGTTAATGTTATAGGACAGCCCTTAAAAACAGATTGAATTTTTGTTTAAAAACATTCAAATGAAAGCTGAATTAATGTACCCTATACATACTAGTGGAGAATGTGCTGCACTGTATGACACTGAATTATTATAACTATGCATTATATTGCATATCTAACTAAACTTACATTGTAGAAATCATTTCATATAAGTAATCTAGTTGTTACACACTCACTAGCCATCATAACTGAAGCTGGGGGGGATTGCATGTGCTGTTTTCTTGGCATACTGACTCAGTTTGACCCCCTGCCATATGTGCAAACAACATGCCATTAAGTACACTCGCACCTATGCAGTACATAAAGCCAGCTAGCAGCAATGAACAAGGTTATGAAATATGTCATTTTAAGGGAATGTGTACTTCAGCAAGTATTTTTTTCTTTACAGTGCTGATATCTGAGGATCATTTCAAAGGGGAGATGCTGCAGATGAGACATGAAACAGACAGACCTAAGAAAAAAAAAAGATATATAAAACTGCTCCATAGCAGCTGGGTGTCAGATAAGACGAAAAAAGAAACCTTGCTTGCCACAAGAATTTGTTTTCCCAATCTGTCAGTTGTAAAAGTTTCTTTACAATCCACCAAACACTGCTATTTCAGTGTTGTTTCTGTGTGTTCAGATTGTTTCTACTTTTCACTGTGTATGTAGCTCACTATAATCATTCTGTGATTTGTCTTGAAAGCAATTCCATCTTGCATTTGTTTCACTTTTTGAGGTTTAAAAACCGCTCTTTTTTATTAAAGAATCCACCCTTAATTTTATGCCAAAACAACAATAAACAATGGAGCAGCACAAGGTTGAAAGATCTCCAGACAGGGGTTATGGTTTCATTCCTTTGCTGCTTGGAGCCCTTATGGAACAAAGAAACAAGAGAAGAGGCACCATGACATCACCTTGTAAGCACATACAGGATGTATAAAACATGGATATGCACTGTTTAAAATTGTAATTCAGTACACATAACTGGTGCTGAGTAGGAGAGCCTTTTCTGCCTTCACAGCAGCCTATGAAGCAGGACTGTGAAGGTGCCAAAAATCCTCCATTGGGATTTCGTTTGTTGTTGGTCTGATAGCATCACAAAGTTCCCCACAGAAATCTCATTGATGCATTCATGCTGTAAAAATCCTGTTCCACTTCATCCCACAAACGCTTTATCCACTTGAGATCTAGGCCCATATTAAGAACTAATGTCCTTGTCAAGTTCTCTGAACCATTGCGTGATAGGTGGCAATTTTCATCAGAAAGTGTTAAATAAAGAGAAACATTTTGACTGGACAGAGTTTGCACCTTGTTAGGAATAATGTTTGATACACTTGTACTCAGATGATGTCCAGCTGGTAAGAACAGGCTGGTGTGTGCGCCTACGTATCACTGGTTTCACAGCACCAACCTCAGCCTGCATTTTGACACCAGGCAGGACAGATGCATGAATTCATGACGTGTCCAGTGGATTGTACTACCGGCAACAAAATCAAGATTCCTTGGGTTTTTCAGTTTTTGGATTCATTTTCCCAGAATAGTCCAGCCAGCCCACACCACGACTTAATAAAAATGTTTCCTGACATGCTTTTCTATATATTTCTTGGTACAGAGATGACAGTATGAGTGGGTCTTACTATTGTTTTCAGACCACTGATGGTGTATGGCAGGTGTATAAAACATGGACCTTTCACACTGGAGACCAGGGTCCTATATTTATGTTTTTGTGTGCAAATGACTGATACTTAAGACAAGTTTTGAAATTTTTCAGTAGAACGCCTCAGGAGGAGCTGCAATATTATTTTGGTGGCTGCAATGTAATACTCTTGTTTCAAAGACAACTGTCTTAACTGCATCCACAAAAACTGCTTTTAACCACTCAGACTGCTCTTTTTAGTTCTTGTAATTCACGTGTCTGAAAACATTATGAAACTCAGCTGAACAGATGTGGACCTTTTTGTTAAAATTGCCACAAAAACATGTAAAAATAGGACCCAAGTTTAAAAATATTATGATTATCCCATCATTACGCACAGGCTCCATTAAAAAAAATCGTACAGTAACACAGAATTACAAGTTCACTGAGTGGACTTTAAGTTTAAGTTCTCTCTCTGTGAGTCTCATACAGCCATTTGTGAGTGCTGTTTGACTTTCTCCTGGTGTCTTTCTTTCTCTCACACATTGTTTTAGATGAGGTTAAATGCTGTTTAAATGCTGCTAAACATCAATAACATTAAATTAAATTCACACCGCTAAAAGATGGTCCACTGATGGCAAATCGCATCTGACCTGTTTTCAACCCCCAATCTGATCGACCACTGGCACAGGTTTAACCCGTGGCACTCTGGCTGAACTGTGAGTTTTACTCTGCCGCCTTTGTTCTCTACAATGCTTGCATCTCTCGCTCTCCACGTTCTCTCTTATTTCCTTATTTTTTTCTCTGTTCTTTCAGTCAATGTTCTGAACATTTTAATTAGGCCTATGCTATTATACAAGTGTTAGGGGTAAAGCAAAACTGCAAAGAGTTACATATAAAAGATAAAAAAAGGATCATCTTTAACTATGCATAGCTTTTGCTTCAAAGGCTCCTAATAGGCATCAGTAAGACTCCATTTGATCTCAGTGTTTGAATACTGTCACTCACATCTCAGTTTCTACATGCTGTTAACATGCACGCCTTCCCGATGACACATTAGTTAGAAATTAAGTGGAACAGTCATTATCTCTTGGTAGCATTTGTTTGTTTTCACATTCTTCTTCCCTCAATCCTCCTTTCTGTGATCCCCCAGGCAAATCACTAATGGTTTTTCTTTGATAAACACTATTAATATACGGTGGTGACAAGCATTTGCACATAAATTAGCATTAATAGTGCCCCAGTTCTTGGTTTTATACTGAATTTCCTCCAAATTGTTGGTTTAAAGTCAAATAAGTTGTTCTTTTGAAAAGCAGGCTTTAAAAACTGTGAAGGAGTCATTACAGATTGTGTGTTACTTGTGTGTGTTGCAGTGTTACCTTGTATTGTGCTTCAGTGCAGCTAGGATCATTGCAGTCAATCAGTCCACAACATGAAGTCACTGTTGAATTGTGGGTAGGAACCTTGGCAGCTCAACAAATACGCAGCCCCCTTTTTCAATTTTGCCCCTAAACACTAAATGTCCAACACGTTAGCCGTCAAATAAACATCACTGCCCCCCGCCCAGACCCAAACAAAGAGCATTGTGCAAAAGTTCCAGGCATGGGTAATAAATGAAGAAAACTACAAATAATACATCAGGCCTTAACACAGGACCCACTTAGCTTCAATTTCAAACAGTAAGTTAGCATAGCTTTTTATAACAACTGTCATGATTTCCAAACCTTCACTACATCTTTATTATTGTAACCACACTGATGATGTTATTCAGCTTCTTTCTCCAGGCTGTATGATACCTTTTATCCCCTCAAATTGTCTGCACACCACTATAAATAACTGACTTGTCTCACAACCTAATCCCAAGAATTTATGTTGACAATGTAAGTGTCTTTACATTGAAACTAAACATTTCAGTGATTAAGGTGTTTAGTTACAAAAACCACTTGCCCCAAGTTAGTTAATGATCATGTTTTATCTCAAAAAACCTGGTTTTGTTGCCACAAACACAGCTGGAAGGTCCCCTGACGTCTCATTTAAAACACCAGGAAAGGCACAGACAACTCATACAGACTTACAATTACTATAAGCTATGTCAATCTGATATGTATTGTAGAAAGTTAATAAAATTCAGAAATAATTCTGGTGACTGAAATTGATTTTTCCCCTGACATGGCATCACATCTATATCTTGGGCAGAAAAGTGAAGAGGATGAGTTAAACTGGCAGTATTTGTCTCTGTGATTATTAAAAACAGTCTGGTACAACGTGGCAGAAAGGTCTTCTTGAGTCTGAACGCAGCAGACACGGGAGCTAATAATAACAAGCCATGCTGGCATTTACCTGCTGTTACAGCTGTTGTCAGTGTCCTGCTGACCCCCAAGTTTGCCATCACATTGCTGCTTTCTGCTCAAGTTGAGGTCAAATTTGCATGAATTTTCATAACAATGTTGATGTGAAGCTCCTGACATAAGGTGAATCCCTTTGGAAGACAAGTAACGCACAAATTTGCGAGGACATTTTTTTTGTTGCCTTTTGCACTCCTGGTTTAACTGTATGTAACAATTTGTTCCAAATCCTGAATTCGTTTATGGTAAATGTAGAGTTTTGTATCAGTTCTGTCAGTGCAGATGTAATTATAACTAGAGCAGAGACAGCCAAATATCTGAAGATAAATATAATCTATCTGTTTGTAAGGCTCAATTACATTTAAACTGCATTGGTGGTGGTGAAAAGGGAGTGCAAATAAAGTGCACAGACTCAGAGAACAACAGAGGCATCTTAGATTGAGGCTGGGAAATAGATTAGGTGTAAAAATAAAGACAAAGAGAGAGAAGGCTCATGGAAAGCATGGATCTATGAGCAATGCTTTTCCTGTTTAACTCAGAGGAACAACTATAGCTGATAAAGAAAGCAATTAATGTGGAGAGGTGCTTGAAAACTCAGTGGATCACCAAAATTATTTCACAACATCCATTGGGATTCATTATCTGAGCACCATGAATATATCTACCAAACCTCAAAGCAAGCCCCTTTTTAAAATGACCTCCTTAAAGTTGTCATTGACAAGGAATTTAGCTTTGAAGACCACAACAGTTTTTTTGTACCAGGTTTTAAACGTGTTTGTATCTGTAAATTTGGGCGTTTTAACGTGGGAATGTAGGAGGAGCGTCTCGTTTTTGCAGCCTCCTGTAGCCAAAGAACTGCAGTTTTCTTTCAGTAGCCTTCATCAGCCATTAAGATCACTGCTGGGAGCCACAATGCTTGATTTATGCATCTTGATAGTGTTGGTGCATTTTGTCTGGAGATACTTCGTGCTGCTCACTTAAACACACTGAAGATAAGAATAAATTTTTTAGTAATTAAGATGCCAAAAAGTGAAATGTTTTTTTTTTCCCCCAAATATCCACAAAACATAAAAAATTTATGATTAAGCTGTTTGAATGCTACCAGTCCAACACCTCTCAGTATTTACATTGCTAGAGTCACAGCCAGTAGATCCAAATCTCATACCCGTAAAGGTACCTTCTGTGTTTTTGGGTGCCTCTACACACCAAGGAGAAGGAATGGGATCGTGTGAGGATATCATTAGGTGCCTGTGTGTGTTTTACAAATGTGTAGAACTCAACGTCTCACTGTGGAGTTGGCCATTTCTGTTGATTATGCAGCTTCATTCGCAGAGTGACTAAATGACAGGACTTTCTGGGATCCAGTGACATCTTGTGTGAGAAATGACTTGTAATAGGCCATTACTGCACCAGAACTCCTCATCTCCAGCAGACCGCCTCTAGGGTCTTCACCGCCACTGGAGAGAATACAAAATAGAGAGAGAGAAAGAGACATTATGATTGAGATTGATTGACTGGCAGAAAGAGGTAAAGATACCAGGAATCAGAGCTGGACAAAAAGGCTCCAGAGAGACAAAGTGAGTAAGAAGGAGTTAAAAGGATCAATTTACCTTCAGAATGGAAGAGAGATATCCTTGGCAATTGCCAAGCACATTTAGATAATTCCACCATCATTCTTACTCTTATCCTAAGGGGATGATTTCGTAAAGATTCTTCATACTTGTGGGGAAATTTAAAATTCTTTTGAAGAACCTTTGGATTTTTTATGGATTGCACTGTTTGAAAACAAAAAACAAACTTAAAAACTTGAAGACAAATGCTACTCAGGAAGCATCACAGGCCCTCAGAATTTTATTTGCAGTTTTTGGTTTGCTTTTCAAAATTTATTTTTGTTTTGTTCATCAAAGATTGGCAGTATTTCTGGCAGTAAATGTTTGAATTTCACCATCATTTCAAGCATTTCTTAGATTTACTTAAACTCTTGGAACAAACAACTAAAAAATGAATGCGTATACCAGGGAAATCATACATACCATCAAAGTAGAAAAGCAATGTTATCTGACTTCAAAGCTGTAGAGAAGGGAATGTATGTAGGATACTTTTTAAGCATTTGCAGTTAAGAGGATCAAGAACAATGTTACATATAGGCAAAAAGAACATTTTAAAAATGTTCATTTTTCAAAATTCATTTAAAATGATTTTTCATTTTACTCAAAGCCCAAAAAAATGTCAGTTGTGGTCTATAAACTGTCCATTTATAGCAAAGAACTTTACAATGTGCCTTTTTGACTGAAAAAGGCTTTTCTCTTTCAGATTCTTAACAACCTGTTCTTAACAACAACAAAAAATAAACCCCACTTGACACACTTGTCCTTACTGGTTCTAATAGTGCAAGACTATTAGAACCAGCAAAGACAACAGTAACAAAAGGTGAGTGTATGGATAGGTTGAAGTGGTGGAAGGAGCCGGAGCAGCAAATAGCATGGCCATGAAGACACTGTCAGCAAAGTGGGCAATAATACAGTACATACAACAACTGTATTATTGAATGAGAAGATTTATAGGCTAGGAAAAGTTATAATAGCCAAGCATAACACATCTATTAATATAACTGGAAGTCACCAGTCATTTGGCCGTCAAGCTGCTGATGAATGAACCCTATTGAGCCGAGCAGGAACAAAGCAGCTGATGCCATTGTCTAATAAAGCTGCAATATGTGAGGAGTTATTTGGTGTCCAGGGTTTGAGAAGTAAAAGTCGTGTTCATTTTCTGCATGCGCAGCATTGGGGACTGGAGCACTCCCAAGACTTGGATGTGCATTAAACTCTCCTGGGTGATGCATCAGTGCAAAAGAGAAGCAGCTGAGTCAAAAAAAATGCCTCCATCATGTCTCTAAGGGACAGCAATGCCAGTCACACTGGTCCAGAAAACTGTCAGTCTGGAGATAAATGTTTGCATGCTAGCTTGTTAAACTACGATGATGAAATGGTAAACATCAGAGAAAAACATGCACTTTATATATGTTCTCTTTTGAGGTACGGCACAAGCACTCATCATGATTGGCTATAGGGCACTTGGCAAATAAAAAGGGAGAGAATGCATTTGGAATAGCTGATTTATTTACCAAAGTGTGAATTAAATTACAAAAGAGATGAGATGTGGACAAGTAGAGTCAGTAAATATCTGCTGGTGTTGGTTGTGTGTATAATAAAGGAACTGCACAAAGCACATGCAGAAAGTCAGACCAAGGTGGCAGTTTTTATGGTGACTGGGAGCACTGGGCCCAAATATTCCCAGTCAGTCCAAATGGATGGTCCCAAATACCAATAACATGGACCTGCAAGAGAAGAGAACAAAACAGGCCAGAGGTTGGTAGAGTTCACTGAGTGCAACTAATTTGTCAATAACATTTGCCATAATGTGCCAGAACATATCTCTGTCATTGATAATATTGGTAGACGTAGATATATTTAGCAGTCTCACAGAACGGCTGGCATATCTGCCCACATAAGTGCTGGTTTCATAAGAAGAGTGAGCAAAGAGTGAGGTTTATGGTTACAATTCTCAGAAAAGAATATGAAGTAATTAAACTAGTGGTCATACATCAGCCTTTATATTGTGACATTATGCTGGAGACTCCTACATGCCTGTGTTTTATGAACATTGAGGATATCCGCGAAAGAGAATTGTGAAACGGCAATTTACTGACTTACCACTTTGCACCAGTTATTCTCACTTTGAGAACTTTCCCAAATGTTTGCCAATGGAACCCCAGGTGGAGTAAAGAGGGATGATATTGTAGATTTTGTTGAGATTGCATGAGCAAAGAGTGTGTTTTTGTTTGTATGAGCGATGGGAGACAAGGTTTAAAGGCAAAGAGGAATAACAAGAACACGGAGTCTCTGGTGCTTGTAGTGAGCATCTTCTGTGTGACTGCTCAGTGTAATGAAACGTTAACAGCCATCCACAAAGCAGATGATATTTCACGTTTGACTTCTACCTATCTTAAAAGAAAATTGTTTTTGAACGGAGAGGTGCTCGTGCCACAACAGCTCTCCGTCTCCATCTGGTACACAAAACACCAAAATGATCATATGCTTGAAAATGAAATGAAAGTGGTCAAAAGAAAACCAATCCAGAAATGTATCTGGCTCTCATCTGGACACCATTAAGTTGTAATAAAGACTCTGATGAGGAGCACTTTTCTCACTGTTAGCTTGAGTTTTGAAGTGCCTGCCCTGAATATTGTTAATGCATTTATTTGTCTCTTTTTTGTTTGTTTCACATCCCTACATATCTGTGTTTTTATAAAGTTTTACTGCATGACACATTTATATGTACAATAAAGTTTCTTTCTGTCAATGTGCTCCAGTTTTTTTTATCATTTTCTATGTCTTTTTGTCCTTTAAGCCGCTGCACTGGGAATAATAAACTTACATTCTGATGAACACAGTTGTAGCTGACAGTATTATAAAGGTCTTGCATGTACATGCATCTTTTTCTACACTTGCTGCTGCTAATCTTACCTTTTTATTACTTTGCTTTGGACTGTATTGCACCATTAGTTTGAGTGCAACGGCAGTTTGGGGGCACTGTGTTGCCTAAATGTTGTGGCAATTTTGAGTTTAATTGCTCTTCATACTTTCTCTGTTACTCTGTCTATATTTTATGTTCTTTTAAAGTATATGATCAATAAGTTCTCTATTTATCAGTGCTGACTGTGGTCCTTGTGCTGTTTTAACACTATAATCCTCATCTTACCTTCCTGTTCCTGTATTTAAAAAGTAACCCAGGCCTATGCCAAATCGACCACATTATCCACTTTAAGATGTTACAGCATGTACAAGTGTATAAAAGTCATGTGAAATCAGTCTTTTTACTAATGTTTTCCACCTTTAACTCGTCATGTATTTCTTCAGTGTATAGTTTGGAAGAGCAGCTGTGTTTGGTGAGTGTGTACTCATACAGCTAATTACTCCCAACAAATCTAAGTGTAATAATTCTCTAGTTTTTAGTCTATTCAATGTGTTTGTAAACCTTACTTTAATTTATAAAGATGTATCTCTGGTCATTGTTTTCCCACTTTGCAATTAAAGTGAAACAGAGGTTGCAAAAGACAAATATGTCTTTCATTACGGACTGAATTTTTTTTTTATTAACAATGACGGAAAAATACTGAATGTTGTCTGTCACTTTGATGCAATGTTAAGCCATTCAAAGGCAACACTGTCAATAGCTACATGTAGACCTCTGTAGTCTGTTCAGGTGGACACAAACACACGATGTCACTCAGCAGAAACAAACCTCCATGTATTCATCAGTTTTTGGCAGTTTACTCACCTTAATTTTGAGTAAGTCTTAAATCTGTCTAGATTTCTTCATATTCCACAGCATGCATGTCATTTGATCTGGATGGTCCACATAGTGCACAGGTGTTTTTAAAAATAATAACCTGTATAACTGGTCTAAAGTGCCTTTTGCACAGAACACTGCTGGGATCGACTCCAGCTCCTAGTGGTCATTAACAGGATAGAGGAGAGTGAAATTTCTCCACCAATTTGGTGGGCATTTGTGTCGGTGGACCTTGTTGCCCATTTAAACTAAAACCATTTCAGTGCAATTCACAGTGAGCAGCCTCCTCCTTTCTAACAGAGAGCCAGGCACACAGAGTCAGTAAGTACCAGCTGCTGTGCAATTGAGATTCCTAATGGCAGACTATCAGAGCAGCCCAGTTTTGAAGTGAGCTTCTACTTTTTTTTTTTTACCTTGCATTTACTATAAGCGCTGTAACCTTTCTGCCCACTGCTTTTCTGACGACGTGTAAACTTAAGAAGCATTGCATGCACAATATAAGGTTTTATACCGAAAGAAAATTTAAATGAGTGATTCACTAATTTCATCTGAAGTTGATTTTAACATCTTTTTGCTCTTGTTTTTTGGTCTTAGAATATAAACAATCAGCTTTCTTTATATCTCTACTTTGTGCAAAAATGATTTTCCTCAGCTTTGATTACTTTTATCTTCAAAAGTCAAATATAATAATGGATAAAGACATTTGACAACAATCTGTCATGGTTTCTATCATGTTCCTACAGTTTGTGGCTATCTTTTCATAAAACCTTTACCAAAAAAGAAAATCTTTAAATCATCGCCACAGTGAGGATTTTTGCCGTGTTTTTATGTTATGCTGGGGCAGTGGGAGCAATAAATAAAAGGGCACCATAACATCATTTCCAGAGGGCATATTACTACATATTGACCTGCCATCTGAAATGACCAAAATAATTCATGTCTCACACAAATCCTTTCCTGCAGATAACTAGTGTTTTATATGCTGGCAGAGAGGAAGAGAAGGTAAAGGCTTAAAGGTAGACAACATGGGGGAGGGACTGGATCAGAACCAGTATGCACAAACCAGTTTAAAATGTATTTTGTTGTTTGCTTTTTGGGTTTATTCTGCATGTAATTGTCTGGGTCCATCAATCCAAAATTTCACCGGTGCACAGGAGCTCACTGAGCCGCAATTACACAATTATTGACCAGAAAATCTAAATTAGTACCTGTAAGGTGCTATGCTATGAAAAGCAACTGTATTTATTTACATTTCTCTCCCTTTTTTTGCCTCCAGCTCAATCACCTGAGCGGGAGCATTGGCTCTGTCAGTTGAACCAATCAGATTTTGCCATGACCTCCCTGACCAAAAATGCTATCAAAGTTTAATAACAAAACTAGTTTCCATGGCGGCTTCCATTGAGCTCTTCAGAGATTTCACTCCCTGTCTCCTCCATCCAGACTTACCAGCTATTGCTCATCACTACTCCACCAAAACCATGAGCAGCTGGCCTCTCCATAAAAGGAACATTCCTGATCAGCTCACAGCATCATTACTCATGTCTCCTCATAACAGGAGAATCAAAAAAGACTCCAAACATTTTTCAGTTATTTGATTCTACAATTTTGCAAACTCTATCTACTCTATCTACTTTCTGTGCTTCTTATTGCAAATGTGTGCTTGTTGTTTTTTTAATGTGTTTGTTCATGTCAACCAGCTGCTTTTCTAATCAACACATCAATGGAAAGCTTAGATTCTTATGATTCTATTGATTCAGACCCTTTAAAGATAAAATCCATACAGGAGGCTTCATCAACGGCTTTGTCAATCCAACAACAAACACAGTGAGCACTCAAAGATCATCTCAACTCACTGAAGAAGCTTTGTAGTGTTCCACAGATTGATAACATCTCAACAGAAACGATTCTGTTACTCTGACAAACATCCAAGTGATCAAATCCAATTAAATATTTAGTCCAAATACATTAAAACATCCATAAATACTCACAGACTACTTTCTTTTCTTCTTGTTTTCTCCTTCTCACAAGGTAAAGCTTGTAAAAAACTGACAACATGTGGCTGAGAGGGCAGCAAAGCTCTTCTCATCTCATTTCATCTATTCTTCACGTCCTCTCCACAGCCTGAAAGAGCCATCCAGAGGCGTGGATAAAAAAAATGTCATTTTTCAGTGTGTTTAGACTTTCATTACTCAATGCAAGTAGCACTTACATAAATGATTGCTAGAGAATAAAATTCAAAATGCTGCCTTTCAAGAGAGCACAAGACCATGCATGTGTTTCTAATGTGGGTGTGTCAGCATAAACACCTGTAACATTTAAAATGGATGTTGTGTCAGTAATACAGACTTTTGTTAGACTTTTGATAATGTTTTACATAACATTTGGTCCCCTTTTTATATGCATATATTCAATATGATGAATCAAATTATAAGAAAAAACCTAAAATTTGAACACCACCAAAAATTTAAACCAAAAAATTTACAGTTGAGTTAATATATCAAAACTCTGACACAGTATTAACAATAAGTGAGAGTTTGAAAGTTGTATTTCTTAGAGGATTGTTAAACTAATCATAGAGTATAAGGGTTTGTATTTTTTTCTCAGTGTACAATCCATTTCCCATAACCGTTATTAACTAAGAACAGGAATTTGCAGATATATTTGAGAAATGATTTGCATATGTGACTTTCAATTTTTCAATAAAATCTTACTTTTCTGTCACAGGCACAATTTCAGGTCCATAAATCAAATACTAATGTATGGCAGTTCAATTTCTCTCCCTGCTGCATCTATCATTGAGACAACTAACACCTTAGCTGATGTTTTTTAATCACCAAGAGGCTGTATCTGGTGCAAATGTCTGAGACTCGTGCTTTTAGGCTGAGCAGTAAAGGCAATGATGAATTAGGCGCCTATAATCAGTCACTCATCTGACATTTTAGTGGAGAAACTCACAGCATTCGTGGAAGACTAACTTTTGTGTAAGTGTGACAAAGCTTGTTATATCACATCATCCTTCTTCCAGATCATGAGCAGGAGAACTTAGAGACGAAGATATGTGTGTGTGTGGGTGGGTGTACGAAAGAGAGGGCACAAATTTGCACTACTCAGAATACTGCAGGAGTAACTGATGTTAATTGTGATGAATTATGTGCATGGGGTCTTAAAACAGTCCATCTGGAAAGTAAATTCACAGATGGCTTATGGCGTGCTTTTTCAGGCCCAACTCCTGCACTAACCAGCCTCGTGAACTTGCTCATTATTTACTGAGTTTGACACTCGAGATGACCTCAGGAGTCGGGCAAGAGCTCTGACTCAACAGGGAAATGGCTGAGGAATGAAGAATAAGCTGAGCCACAGATGAGGACGATGGGATGAAGTGAAGAGAAAACAACTGGAATTAATATAAAAACTATACATGTGGAGATAGATTTACTGCATATATTTATTATTTAAAATATCACATATTATTCTGTGTTTGAAAAATAAGAAAATGTTATTGATTGAATGCTAAATGGTAGATTGATCGCATTTACAGAGAGCTTTCCTAATCAATCACTATAAGCACTTAATCAATAGTTTATTAAATAGTGGACAGAGCCACCTTAATTTCATTAAGCCTTAAGTTTGACATTATGGCTGTTACCATAATTCTTTGGGCCAAAAGTATTAATACTTATATTTTTTTTCCCTTTACTGATAAGTTGAGTTTTAAAAAAATCAGCCTTGTCATGAACAGAAAAATTAGACAAAAAACTGTTTTGTACCTGTTTGTAACATGTTAATTTCTGCTGTAAAGTTTTATCAGCTTTTCTTAACATGGGACTCTGTGGGAATTGACTCGCTTTTAGAGCCTCAAGTGGCCATTTGAGGAACTGCAGTTTTTGGCACTTTCCGTTGGCATCATTTTTCATCCCCGGAGTTTCCTACTTGCTCACTACACAAGCCAAACATATTCATACACTTTTGGCAGAGGCTCCCATGCAAGGTGCCAATCTGCTCTTCATAAGTTTTACAGTTCTTTATATCCTAAGGGCCCTATGATAATACTATGCTCACACATTCACACAAATAGCAATTGCACAGCCATCTGGATCATTTTGGGATTCATGCAGACTGGAGGAGCCCAGATTTGAACAACCAACATTACGACTGATAGACAGCATGCTCCACCTCGGCTCTAAAAGGCCTCAAGGCTGCACAAATGGAGACTACTTTAATTTAATATGTTTCAACTTAAGTGCAAAATTAACACTTACCCTCTAGGACTCCACTTAATGAGAGATATTGAGTTTTCACATGTGTGTACCCACTCTGCACACACTGGCTTAAGTGCATTGCTAGAAATATATAAAAGGTATGAGACAGTGATGAGTCCTACAAAAAGTTGTACTTTCATTGATCATAGAATCTTTTGTTTTTCTCTTGTGCTCATTTCCAAACACAATTCAGTGTATTAGCCTCACTGTTTAAGGGGAGAAACATGAGTCCAATACACATAATATTACTGACTTTTTTCGGTTTTTAAACACTAGAAAAAGCTCCTCCAGAGGGGCGAAACACATGGGTGGTTCACATTCCACATTCACACATACAAATTTTAAGGTTGGTATTTGCATTCAGAAATTATCTCGTAATCCAGGACAGTTTTATCTCTTAGATAACAGCCTCACCTTTTACTCTTCACTCTCTCCCAACAGTGTTAGTCACTACAATGCAAACAAATCACTCTACTGCTGACATTTTACATTAAAAGCATTTAACTTGGACATATGTTTGGGTTTCTCTTTCGGAGCAGCCACAGGAAACACAATGTGTTTGTCACAGCCGTAATTACTGACCATGGTTTCATCAAAAATGTGTTTGCAGAGCAAGACAGCAGTCATTTTTAATATTTCTTTCTTGGATGGAAGATTTTTTTTTTATTATTATTTTTGCAAGAAGAGTAATGGAACAAGAATGAGAGGCCATAAAGTGCTGTTGGATAAGGAGCTGCAGGCGACAGGCTTCACACCTCTAAACCACTCGGCAGGCAGCAGCGTGAAATAAGATCTCAGTTGCAATTATCATTGACTAACTTCTCTATTAAATCAACATGAGAATGTTTGATTGCATTGTAAACAGGTGCAGGAGCTGCTCTTTTCACTTTTCTCATATTTTTGACAGAGAAGCTCAGTGTTTGCTGTATTTATTTAACCACACTTGTTACCACAGTAACCACAAGTATCAACAAAAACAATCAGAACTGAAATATTAAAGGTCATATAGACAAACACTGCATGAAAACAAATTATTAAAAAAAAAATCATCCACAGATTTTTTTTTTAAGGTGCAGAATGAAAGTCTATGTTTTCCTGAAAAAATGAGAGGGGAAATAATAATTTAAAAAATTCAACGGGTCAAAAATGATTTTAATATTTACATTTGAGCGAGTTTACTGACAAGATCTGATATGGCCAAAGGTTCTCTGAGCCAGTAGCATAACTGCATTGATGTCAGATGTCGTCATCGACCTCTGATGCTCAGGAGTTGCCGTACCTTTAGCTCATAGGATTCTGAGCTAAAATGTCTGGTCATAAAGTATAAAAGTACAATTCAGCATATCTAAGCCAACCACACAACAAGTAGGAGCAGTCAAAGGACTTACGGTCTAAACTAAAGTGCTGTTACCAGTCAGATTGTCAAAATTAGACAAATATCAGGTTCTGATTAGCTACGTTAGCTTCAGTGATAATATGCTAGGTATAAATCTTGACTATATCACCTTTAAGGATTACAACTCTGCCTTAATCATACCACAGGGACCACAAAGAGATATTTTTAAAAGCAAGAATTATAATATTATTTATTATAATAAAAATAATTGTAAGTTGAGCATAATACAGTGGTAAACTATAAGAAGCCATTTATACCACTTATTAAAAACTGCAGGTATATAAGTTATCATAAATATTAACTTTTATATCAATAGCAGAAAGGTGAGTAAGGCGAGTAAATGTGCAATAAAAGGGCAACTTTTTCTGCTATAAGAGCAAAGAGGAGGCAGTAGTAAAAGATAAATACATGGAGAAAAAAGGGAGGTCATGTCTTTCTATAAGTACATATTTCCTCAGCAAAATGTGTTCTTGTTTATTTGCTGTATTAATGCAGTTTACATCAGCTTATCAAGGTAACCCACTGATGCATGAAGGCTGATAAAATGAATGCTCTCTAAGTTACCTCTCCATACTTATGTGCCTGTGTGTCTGTGTGGTGTGTTCTACTTTCAGCCATTTCTTACAGAGTAATTACTTTATTTCAGCTGCGCGCACATCAGTTCATAACACTCCTGTCATTGTCACAGACGTTAACAGACATTGATAGTAACAGAAATATAAGTGCAGTTAACCTATAGTAACATTGGCTGTTGGGTAGTTTTCAAGAGATGCAGTATGGAGTCTTCAGACCCCTAAAAAAAAAAGCACAGCAACCCATGAATCTGAGATGCAACTCCACAGCACACAACCAGCTTTGTGGGTTGACAGTAACAAAACCTGTCGGCCAACATTCAGTGAATCTGTCCATGTTAGAGAGAGAACAGAGAAACCAAACAATGCAAGGGCCCTGCCAAGTCACATAATGATGATAAACAAACAAAAAATGGCAGCCTGTCTTCCTTCAGTGTGTCAAAATCAGACACTGAAGAATGATGCCTGGTCTCTGTCTATTTGTTGCTTCTCTGCTCTGTTATTGTCTACTGTATCTTATGATCTTATGATGACGGATCCAACAAGGGCAATTCCAGATGCAGAGTTGACATGACCCTTAATTTTACCTTATACATGATTTCTTGTACTTTACAGCATTATTGCATTTATATTATTTCAAACTTTGCACATCATTGTTGAATACTTAAATAATTAAACTATAAATTAAACATTTTTAATTTATCTGGATAATAAAATGATGTAGCAGGGAACATTAGGTGACTAATATGACAACCATGAAAATAAAAATTCCCTATTTCACCTCTGATTTGGGGAAAATCTCCTACTACTACTTTCCTGTTGCAAAATCCAAGTACATTCGCTTTCTTTTTTTCATATTGTGTCTGCGTTTATGCAATGCCTTCTGAATCCCCTGAATAACACTGAAGCCTCACTGACGGGGGCAACAGTATGGCAAATGAACCCTTAAATTGTGTCCATTCACTTGTGAAAATGAAGTCAAAGCTAATTTAACAGTTTTAGAGGTTTTTTCCTTAAATTAGTAAAATGCCCACCCAGAGACATGTTTTTGAGGGAAGTGCTTTTTAAGGACAGTAAAAATTAAATTATAATTATAAAATTTACTTATCCAGCACTTTTCACACAAAAAAAAAAAAAAAATGGCATAGTGCTTTACTTGTTTGAACCAGTATAAAAACTTTTAAGGATTGGGATAAATCAAATCAAGCACAACAAAACAATATAAAATTAGTTTAAGACAAGTAACAATGAATTACACATACAAATAATAATAAATAAAAATAAACCTCACGTTTTTGGGCAGGGGGCTCCAGGGCTGCAAGCCAAGACTGCAAAAGCCAAGTCCGCTTCACCCTTTAACCTTGCCTCATGAGCAGCCTGCAGGGCTCTGTTGAAGATCTGAGGCCATGCCCTGACTAACAGGGGAACAGCATTCAGCAATATAATTAGGTGCTGAACCTTGAAGTACTTTAAATGTCATCAGTAAAACCTTAAAATCAATTCTAAAACTGACCGGGAACCAGTGAGGAGAGGCTCAACAGGCTAATGAGATCTTGGCTTCTGGTATTAGTTATGAGCCCAGCAGCTTTTACCAGATGAAGGCTTGAGATGTTTCTTTGGCTTCATTATGTTTCACAATTAAAGTGAGAGAGTAGTTAAATCTCCGCATTTGTCTTAAATTAACATACAAAAGTCTATTAAAGCTGTGATACTTATCTGTATCAAGAGGATGAGTACTCAGACTTGTTCATGTGTTCCCCTTTAAGAAAAGTTTTGCTCTCTGCATGCTTCACAGTCTCTGCACGCCAACGCCACTTTCCCCCTCACATCCAACCTTTTTTGTTATTCAGTGCTTCTGTTTTACTTCATCCTGATCTGCATGGAAATACAACAGACTGACAGTTATTGATAGGAGGAGGGAAGACACAAAAGAAAGCGAGGGAGGCAAATACAGACACCGAGAGGCTGAGTCCATGGAATAGAGTTCGCACCCTGGAATATGAATAGCATTGTACATTGTGTATAATACAAGGAAATGACAGCGTGTATTCGATCACTGGTGTCGATGCTCGTAGCCTGCGGGTTCGTGCTGAGCTGATGGAGGTGGGTAGTCAGCAGCCAGCAGAGAGCCAGCCAGGAGCATCGAAGGGATTGAAGAAAAGCCTGCAATCAATCTTGAAGAAACCACCCTCAACAAAGGCAGAAGCAACAATAATGTGTGGCTGAAGGGAAATATATTCATTTGGCAACATCTGGTGTACTTTGATTCAAGTTCTAAGCTCTTATATTAGAGCCATATGTGAATATATGGTGTGGGAACAGCCTGTGAAAAACTTACCGAACGGTGTCTAAACAACAGTATCATCTAACAGTAACATTTCTGGAGGGAGCTTTCTGTTTTGGTCATTCTTTTTCCTTTGTTTTGTTCTCCTGTGAGTCCCCCAGCCATATGGAAGCGTTATACTAAATCACTGAAAAACCCCTTGAAAGGTCCAATGTGTAATATTTAGAAAGATCTGTTGGCAGGCTATGGCAAAAATGGAGGGTGATATTCATAAATATGTTTTCATTAGTGTATAATCATCTAGATATAAGGATTATAGTGGTTTTATTACCGTTTAGTTTGCCATTTGCATCTACAGAGGGCAGGTCTTCCTCAACCATGTTGCACCACAATGTTGCTACAAATATCCAGAACAAACACACCAAACACTGGCTATTAGAAGGCCACCATATTGTCTCCGCTATGTTTTGAAAAAGAAATTGCAATCTGCAACTTCACCACTAGGTGCAATTAAATCCTCCACACTAGACCTTTAAACACTTGTTTTAGCAAGTCTGCCAATTAAATTTAGTTGTTTTTTTTTAATAACTGGCCAAAACCTTTCTCTAAAATTGAACATTAGGGCCCTATCTTATACTAAACACAAAGTGGTGCACAGCAGAGCGGTTTCAGATGGAGGCAGCTGTCATTTTCACCTGGCCTGGCACTCTTGTTGTGTAAGTAGTGAATTATGTTTTAAGAAAAGGTTCCCTTGAAACTTTAGTTATCTGGACAAGATCTGTATTCACTTTAAGTAATGCAACTGACTAACTGGTGAGAGATGCAGCATCAGTTTTAGAGAAAAAACAATTCCCTGGCTTCAAATGTGTATTTTTCACTACAGGGAGAAATAACAACTGCACAGAGGTACTAAATGTTGGATATTTACTCATTAATTTTAGGAAACACTAGTGTGTAAACAAACTTTTCACAGTGGTGGATAGAGACGGACAAAGAGAGGGGAGAAATATCAATATTTGCGCTGTTTAACTGTTCTCCCCATAGGCCACTGAGCTGTGCTGCAATTCATCTTCATGTGTCTTTTTTATTCATCCTTTCTGCTGCCCTCGCTCTGCTTAACTTGATGTTTTCTGTGTTTGTTGTTTATCTCCTTATTCTTTCACCCCCTGCACATCCCTAACACAGTGGGTTATATGTCTTCATCCACTACACTTTCCTCTTCAATTATTTTAATGGTTGTGCCTTTTTGTATTCTCTGGAAGTCTTTCTCTTTCACTCTTCCTTCCTTTCTCCCTCTCAGGCCCGCCTCTTTCCCACCTACAACCCCAACAGCAGCCCTCCTGACAAAACGAGTAGATAATGAGACACACTTTGCCAGGGTTGGACACTGTGTCACCGTCTTCTTCCTGCGTACTCAGTGTTTGGGATTACGTTAATTGCTATGCCGCCTCCATGTCCAATACTAATGTAAGACCTGAACACACACAGGATGAACAGTTAAGTTCTGTGAAATGCCACCAAATCCCTGTATTGACATGGGAAAAATGCATCGGTTGTGAGTGACATTTGCTCAGAGGAATTATTGATTAAGATTTTGTAAGCACCTCAGAATGAGTCTTTCTTGGTATTAAAAAAAAAACGAAAAAAACAAACACAAAATAGCTCAATACTGAAAGCGGGTGGGTGACCCAGCAGAGGTTGTTGCAGAGTGTTAGTTTGCTGAAAGTACAATCGCCCGTGTGTGTGTGTCTCTGAAGGCGACAGTCACTCCCATGGGGGTCACTAATGCAACTGCTGGAGCCGCTCTTTGCTTTCCATTTCACACACAGGCAAGTGTTTACCCAGTGTTTACAACCCTTTGTCACCTCCACCCGCTTTCTCTCTCTTCTCTCTGTCAGTTTTCCACCAATAATGGAATAGTTGTCAGCCACGGTTCAGTCTGTGACAGGTGTGTGTGGTGAGTGTTTAGTGTCGTCTCCTCGCTCGCACTGCTCCATATTCAGGTGTGTAAAATTTTTATCAAAAATGCTTAGAATGGCCCGTGATTGGCTGTTTGGCAGACACAAGCCGACAGGAAGTGGATGATAAATTGTATATGCTGCCTCGTCCTATAACTTTCAGCTTGGGAGCCTGTCAACATGGAGACTGACGTGTGGTTGTCTCCTGAGGAGCCTCCATGGATTTCTAAGTGCTTGTCTCTCTGTGTCTTTTTTATTTCTATCAACTCCTGTTTTGCAAATATAACCTCACAAACAAGGAAAGTGGGCAGAGGAGGTAAAACAAAGTCTACTTCACTACTGTACTTAAGTAAAGTTTTTTAGGTATTTGTGCCTCACTGGGGTTTTTATTTTTCTAAAAACTTTTTACCCATTACATTTTAACATATGAATCTGCACTTTCTACTTCATATATTTTCAGAACAGGCTTGTCACTTTAGTTTTATTTGTTTGATTGGAATTGTCAGTTATTTTATTCTCTATCTTTGCATGCTGCCCTCCCAACATCAAGACAGGAGTCAGCCTAAATGGATGAGACAATAACACAAAGAAAACATGATTCCTTGGTGTATCTATCAGTTCATTCCAAACAGTACAAATGTAAAGCGACAAAAAACGACTTTAAAGACATATGAAGATGAAAAGAAGAAGCAAGAGACTCGACTTCAAAGAAGATGTCCATGACAGACAGGAAGATCTTATAGTGACAGTGATGAAAGTGAACCAACATTGTCGACAACAGTGGAGCACAGTGTTTGTTTTAAGTTCTGTTGCTTGTTGAAAATGAATTTGCACACTGGAGCAAAGAAAATGTCCATTATTTTCAGTATATTGTTTCTTTTATTTCACTTCAAGAATGGTTTGAGTTTAATAGCCTTCAATCTTATTAATAGGATTTGACGTTCAGTTAGCTTTGCACATAAGCAGTCAGTAGAGATGTCCTTCAGGCTATTTTTCACTTGAATCAGTGCTTCTACTTTTATCATTTTTTACACAAATATCTGTACTAACACTTTAATAAGAAATATGTGTACTTCTGACATCTCTGTAGCTGGGACTTTACTTCCTGTCCAGGCCAAGTGTGATCAAAAACACTCTTTCTCTACACTCTTATAGAAAGTATTGGGCTAAGAAGGCTTTTCAAAGGTATTATCATATATTACCACAGTGACCACCGGGCTGTGGAGATGACATTGTTGCACCCCAATGGATTTGCATGGATGGATGACTTTTGATGGATATCATATTTCTCAGTTTCTTTTAGTTTCTTATTTGTGGTGGTGAATTGTTCAACTTCATTCAGTTTGTGGAAATGAAACCAGCCTGGTTGCTGCAAAAAAATGTTAACGGTTTACATTTTCAAATTAAAAGAAAGACGAAAAAATGTTTACAGTTCATGTTTAGCTAGTATATTTCATTTTTTTTTATAACTATTAAACATTTAGTTCAAAGGCATGTCTTATGTGCTCAAAATATTGAAAAGCAAATCTGCATAAAACAGACCCATTTTTTTATGTCCTTGTCTAATATCCAGAGACACATTTTTCAACATTTATATCTACAATTAGGTACCACGATGACCTTTTACACGGGTTTACTCACATGAACATGTGGCTGCTGTTTATTTGTGAGTACTAAGGGACATCAGTACATTCACTTTTGGGCTGTCTTTTTGTTAAACAATGACTTGTCTTTGTATTCCAAGGTTGTTTGTAATTCTAAGACCATGCACAAAAAAAATACTCAAAAAAAGATTTTTTTTTAAAGATTTTAAAATGAGGAGCATTTTCAAAGAGTGCTTGAAGGAAAAAGATTTAAGGCTTACAGAGGCCAAGGTTTGAGCGATCTATAATGTGATCTAAGTAAAACTGCATGCCTGAGGTTGGGCACAAAAAGGATTAAAATCAAATTCTACAAATCTCATGGAACCAGTGAAAGTGGGCGTGGTCTAGTAAATACAGATGCAGTGCTAAAAAGAGCTGTTTAAACAATACAGAGCTTGGGAGCTACAGGACTGCTGGTCTCCTCACATACCTCCTTCAGCTAAGAGTAAGAAGACAACAATGTTAAAGCTGTGAAGATGAAAATACCCTCCTAGCTTGTGTCAGGTGATATTTAGCCCCTGTACTATCCATCTGAATGCAACTGGATAGACCTACAAGCAAAGTCAGAGCAATAAAATGTGATGTTGCACCAAGTAGCAGTGGTGCCTGGTCAGATTTCAAACTGGGAAAAAAAAGCCATTCTGGTCACAAATTTTTGCTAATTACAGCTAAAAAATACACCAAACAGTGTTTCTGAAAAGGATAGAGACTGGAGCTAGACCACGCAGCAACAGAATCTTGATCCATATTTGATCAGTACTGCCCAGGTTGATCTTGGTTGCTGGAGCCTAGTGAGAGACCTGCAGACCAAACTCAACAGTATGGACCAACAACCAGGCCGAGCAGCCAAAAGTGTGATGTGTGTTTTGGTATCAAACTTTTACAATATTATTCACACATATGTTCATATATCATATACTTACTATCATCGATCATCAATATAATCATTATAATGTTATTGGTCCAGTTTACAGGGTAAACCTTTACAATAAAAAATGTACAAGTTGTTAGATATCATCCCATCTCATTCCCATGAACACAAAATATAACACCCTTACTTTCAAGCTGGATGAACAGACCTTACCATAGCATCATCCTTTGGTGTTTCTGCCTCATAGTTATGTAGTTTTTGTTTTTTCTTTAGGTGTTGTTTGGTCTTTGTTTTGGTCCACTCTCCTTCAATTTCCCCTAAAATATAGAAGTCGTTTTTTTTGCTCTTGCTGACTTGCTGACCTGCTAGGAGACTTAAGCAGAAACGTCCCATGTGTTTAATTTCACTTGTATGCAAACATTGTTTGCAGCAGCCTCATAAGGCGATAAAAGAAAGCTTGTTATAATAGTCTTTCACTGAGTAACTGAGAGAGCAATTATAACTTACAGCTCTGGTGCCCTAAAAGTGGCCTGAAAATGAAGGTTTATTTTGTGGCTCCCTCGCCACTACTGCAGCCTATGAACCGTGCTGAACAGATACCAAACACACATGTTTGTACACACACACTTTACATGGCAACACCGTTGAGAAGCACATGCGCTGAGGCAGAAAATTGGCAGGAATGTGAGAGGTTTGCTCTGATAGGATCTATGAGATGAAGCAGTGAAGCCTGTCACTCGATATAATCTAACACGACAGCACCACCTCGAACCATCTCTAATCCATTAATCACACAGGGACTCTCTGGCATAAACACACATTGTTAGACACACAAACACACACTTCCTCACAAAAAAAAACACACGCACACACACAAATGAAGTTACTCAAGTGAGACGTTGTATCAATTGAACTTTTGCAATAATTGATACAATTTTACCTTTTAGCTGTAAAAATCTTCCCACTTTATTTAATCTGGCTTCTCACTAGTTAATTACTGTCAAATAAAATAATGCTTATTGAAACACAGCACAATTGTCTCTTTACTTTGAGCCTCTTGTTTAAATTCTGCTCTAACCAAAGGTCATTGTATGTGTAAGTAAAGAACCCACTAAGTGTTTTCACAGTGTCTGTTTGCAGCTGCACTGTGAAATAGATCTTTATTTGTAGGAAACTGTTGCATAATTAACCCCAATCTTTTTATCAACACAACCCTACAGTCATTCAATTATGCAAATATCTCATTTCCAACTCCCACCGGGCATTTGTATGCTAAAAAGAACCAGAGGTGTGTTCAGACTGAATGAGAGGCATATTTCAAAGGGTGGCACAACAGTGCACAAACTTAAAAAGAAAATCACGTAGGAACACAAAAAGACAGATGCACTCTGTGCTGAGGCAAAAACGTTTCAGTTTGAGCAATGCATCTGCACTTTTCCTGAGCTGCTTTCTCCAATTCATGAAAATGCAGTGTTAAAATGGAAGAGAGGAGGTTGACCCAGCCTCGAAAAAACTCCTGTAAAAGGGCTAATACAGGCCACATTTGAGGGTTGATGGCTGTTAGCATCTCTCGTTAAATGGATGCAAATCCGCTCAATAAACCCTGTCTGGAGCCGATGCACCACGGCTATCACAACCACAGCTTTTAAGATAACATTGTCACCCAAGTTCTTCTTTTCACATGCCAGACTGAGAGGTGCAGAACTTTGGATTTTTCACTTTGTTGAAAAGGTTGGATTGTAACTCAGAGGGGGCGAAGGCCACACTTTTCCTAAACAGACTGGTTAGAGACAAGAGAGTTGGAGGCAGAGAAATTAAATTTCACTCTGCGTAGTGTTGAGTTTGCACTAAATGGCCCCTTCTGTTTTGATCAGAAATGGCAATATCTTGAGGTGGAGTTTTGTAAAACTAGAGTGCTGCACAGTGATTGAAATGAAGCAGGTGCAAGCTATTAATGTTTTAGAATTGTTTGATCATCATCAGCAAGTTGCACAAG